>PVJL010003624.1:0-151975 GCA_004026885.1 Lyroderma lyra
CGGTAAACTATTAACATCTTTTCCAAAATGGTTTGAGGTGTTTTCCCTTGTTTTGTGAGGATTTTAATGACAGAATCAAATTCAATTTTATCCATACTTGGGGTCTTCTTAACATTTGACATGTTTCTTCTGCAATATCTGAAAGAACACAGATGCAAGTAGACTGAAATTTGGCACATACACTAATAATAAGTCACACACGCAATCTGTGCATGAGTACTCCTAACTCTCCAATAACTGCCCCCCATTCTGCAAATGTAATAACCTTCCCTCATAGCTTCTGATTCAGGGACCATTGGCAAGTCCCTTGCCAAAATTGGTTACATAATTTGTGGGACCCAGGGCAAAATGGAAATGTATGACCCCTTGTTTAAAAATTATTAAAAATTTCAAGATGGTGACAGCAGAGCATTAAATCCAGTGGAGTCTTTCCAGATCGCATGCCCTTGAAGCCAGCCCTGCCCTCTGCTTTGCCTGTCTGTGCTGCTGGGAAAGGGCACGCATCAGGGCAAAAGACTGCTGTGCTTCTAGGCGCTACACCAAGGGGCATCGTCTCACTCTCACTGCCCGGAGCTCAGGTTCCTGCCAGTCCTGCCTCTACAGGCTGAAAGGAAGGAAAAATAAGAGAGGATGGCCGAGCAGGGTGCACCAAAAATGGCTCATGCTCAGCATCAGTGGTTGTCAGCAAGGACTGTCAGAGATCATGACACCAAACCCCTCACTTAAAAAAATAAAATTAAAGGTTGCAAGGTGAGTGGGGTGGGAAGAAATGAGTGGTCAGGCTTGGAGTATCTGTCCTTTCCCTCTGCTCTCTTGGGCCTGGTTTCTGAGTTCCTCATTGATAGGCTGACCAGACGTACTGTTTGAAACAGGACAGAAAGGAATGGTACTGTCCCGTTTCAAATGGTACATCTGGTCAGCCTAGTCTCACTGGGCTAAATTCAAGGTGTCAGGAGGCTGGCCATATGTACTGTTTGAAATGGGACAGGACCGTTGCTTTCTGTCCTGTTTAAAGCGAGATGTCTGGTCAGCCTGCATTGAGACACTACTTTGCTCAGACCACCTTGACTGCGGGGTAGAAGGGGCCACCTGTAGAGTTCTCTTTCACTTTGAATAAGTGCAGTTCTTCTGGATCTCTTCAGGGCTCAGCTTAGAGACGTTGATAGCTCCTTGCTTTACAGATGAAGAAACTGAGGCCCAGAAAGGTGCCCTAGTTCTACAAAGACGGAAGAACCAGTAAGAGTCAAGGTTGAGGTCAAAACCCAGGGCTGAATGCTAGCCCATGCACTTCTTGCTCACGCACCGATAGTCACACCTAGAGTGACAGGTCCCCTAGAAGTGCAGCCCATTTGTAATGATGGACATGATTTCAAAGCGGCCTTAAGTTCTGGGAATAAGTTGTTTTAGTTCTTCCAGTTGAAGATGAGGAAGGAGGACCCAGGGTATGAAGCTGCCAAGTCTTCCAAGCCTGTCTTCAACATTCCTAGACTCCTCTTCTTGGGCCCCTGTCACCATGGTGGCAGCACATTCTCTTCCTAACAGTCAGAGCCCGAAGCTGTCCAAGCTGCACCCCTCCCTCTTTGTCCAGTTGGAGGGGTTGAGACTTCCGGTGTGAACAGCTTTCAGTCACAGAATAGGGCCATTTCCCAGCTGAGGGTGGGTCTTGGAGGTCTCTAGAGAGCAGTTCCAAGAAAGGGAGGAGAAGAGGGGAGGGGAAGGCAGGGAAGGAACCCTCCTTTGGACCCAGAGAATCTAGAATACCAGTTCGAGGAGGGCGATGCACGGTCCAAACTCTTTACTCAAACCCAGAGTGGGCAGGCGACTTGCCAAGGTCAGACTACGATCCATGGCTCCCAACTTCCATGCCTGCCTCTTCCTACGCTGCCATTCTGTTCATGGTCTATCCCCTGTTTTACTTTAAAAATCCTTCTCTTGGGACTTTTTATCCTTCCAATGCATCTTTATGGAACAAATGCCTCCCCCCTTCCCCAAACTACCACAACCCCTGCCCCGGAGGGTAAGTTACTGGCCAGCGCTCTGGCTGGTGGGGATCCTTCTCAGCTGCTTGGGCCCTGAAGGCCCCTAAAATCTTCTAAGACCTGGGCTGATGCCCGGAGGCGGGCTCTCCATCCTCAGCTCTAGCCTAGCTGGGACAGCTCCCCGTTCTCACCTCCTCTTCCCTTAGCCCACCCCTTGCTCTCCTCCATGGACCCACCCCTCCCAGATACATCATGCCTGTTTTCTGGAAGGCTTGACATTAGCTCCATTAGTGTTTAACCATTTTCCACGTCATAGCCCTCCCCACACCCAATACCCCCATGCCTTGAGTGTGATCTCTCCTCCAGCTGCTGAGTCTCAGATGAAGGCTGCCGGCCTCCGGAATGCACTCTCTCGGGCACCAGAAGTGTCAGCATGCAGAGCAAGCCAAGCGCGGTGGGAGCGTGTGCCTGTGAGCCAGCCTCAGTGAGGACAATGGGACTTTTATTTCTGGCCTGGCTCAGCTGGCAGTCTCTCTCCCACTCTCTGTCTTGGTTGGGCTCTGGTTTAAAGTTACCCTTTCAGGATTAGGTTGGTGTTTTCTTTCCCATGCCACCAGGGAAGTTTCTGTTTCCGAAGTGGACCGTGCACAGACAGGTCAGTTAGTCACAGGCCTTCGCCGGACCACAAGCATCGCTGTTCAAAAGCTTCTCGAAATCACTCTGGCGAGCGGAGGCAACCAAACTTGCTTCTTGCCATGTGGAAAGGCATGTTGCAGTGCAGGCTAAGCTTTAAATTATTGTTTTCTATTTGGTATATATGTTATTATAACCAAGCACCCCCACCCCAATGTTTTCACAGAAAATTCTGGAAAAACTGCTGGGATGAGGGATGTCTGTTTAAGCAGCCTTGGCTCTTCGCTCCTCATTTTTATACCTTCCATAACCACAAAGTCTGACTACCCAGGACACCCAGATCTCCTTTTCTCTGAAACTCAATGAAAAAAACAAATGAAACAACAAAAAATGTTTTTTGGTTTCTTTTAGCCCAAATGAAATGGGCCAGCATTTTTTTTCTTTTTCTTTTTTTTAAAGGAATACTAAAAATCCTGGGGGTGGAGGCTGGGAACGCAGAATCTGTTAAATCAGTGAAGCTCTTTAGGAAGTCCCAAGGCCTCTATCCTAAGATCCCTGGCCCTTGGGACTGGCATAACCTACCCCCAGCCATGCCGATGGCTATGTGGCTGGCTGCCTGTTCATCATATCTCCTGCTTGGAAGCTGTGCCACATAAACCCCCCAACCCCTCAGCCTCCACACCGGGGGTCTTAGAGAAGCTTGCCCTCCTGAAGGTCTGCAGTCTGATGTTAATTTGACCCCACAATAACCACACACATAGCTACACCCATACCCTATAAGTAAGCACATTAGCAACAAGGGGTGACTTCTCTCATTGTACCATTATCCTATCCAGACTTCATCTTTTTTTTTTCTTTCTTTCTTCTTCTGATTAGTACAAAGGTAATATATATTTATAGGAAGGTGACAGACAAAGTAAACTAAACAAAGTAAAATACATTCCTCTCACCGTTTCCTCCCAAATTGTACTCCTAGGAGGAGCCATGCTGAACAGTTTGGTGTCTATCCTGTCAGATCACAAACACTTTTCAATGGTCCAAATAAATACTCCAGGGCCAAGTTTTCCTTGTTGATGTCATCTTCAACTTTTGTTTTAAATTTTTATTGAGTGAAATTTGCATATAATAAAATACACTCATTTTAAGTGCACGGTTTGGTGAATTTCAGTGAATGTACACACTCTCATAACCACCCCTACGATCAGGACATGGAATACTTCCATCACCCAATGGGTTCACTGGGGCTTCACTGCTGGCAATTTCCTACCCCAGCCCTAGGCAATCAGTGATCTGCCCTCTGTCATTACAGATTAGTTTTGCTTTTTCTAGAATTTCATATACTCTTTTGTGTCTTCTTTTTTGTCAGTAGTATGTTTTTGAGATTCATTCATGTTGCTGTGTGTGTATTACTCGTCTATATTTTTCTATTGCTGAGTAGTATTCCATTATATGATGTATAATAATTTGCTCATCCACTCATCTGTTGCTATACATTTCCATTTGGAGCTATTATAAATAGCCCCCAAAACTGTTATGTTGCTGTTTTTAATATGAAAGACAGAGAGAGAGAGAGATCGCAAATTCAAATTTAGCTTAGGCCTACGTATTTCAGAACTTAGTAATTCACAGGCATATTTCCAAAGCAAATATCTCTATGTGAGCACCAGTACAGATGATCTATTTTAATCATGATTGTAATGATAAAAATCATCAACATTAAAGGCTTACCACGCTTCCAATTTGCAGATACTATTTTATTTTTTAAATTATTTTTTCAGATACAGGTGACATTCAATATTATTTACATTCATTTCAGATGTACAGCATAATGGTTAGACATTTACATAATTTATGCAGCGGTCTTCCCGATTAGTCTAGTATCTACCTGGCATTATGTATAGTTGTTGCAACATTATTGACAACATTCTCTATGCTGTACTTTACATCCCCATGACTATCTTATAACTACCAATTTGTATTTCTTAATCCCTTCACCTATTTCATCCAGCTCCCCAGCACCCCTCCCCTCTGGCAACCATGAGTTTGTTCTCTGAAGACACTATTTTAGACATGATCTCCAGCAGTGACTTGACACTGTTTACTGATTCTATAAATGCCGGACTTTTAACATGTTTTTTCTCAATCTCTGAAAAATTTAGGAACATGTATACATCAAGGATAAAGTATCACTGTTTCACAACACTTTAGTACGAGTGAGCCCTTTTTCTAAGAGAACTGGCTTTCACAAAACTTTATACTACTATGGTCTGAAGCTGAGAAACAGCAAACTAAGTTCACCTGCACCTTGCTTTGACCTATTGCAGGCAACTCACTACCTGTTTTTCAACTTTAGGTTTTGTAAGACAAACACATCTCCTTTCTTGATCATATGTTAACTCTTTAAGTAACAGAAAGAACCTTAAGGGCTCCTTTATGTAAAGGAGCACTCCCTGAGAAGCAGCACTCACCCACCCGCCTCAGTGTGACTACTGTTCTCTCCCTACCACATTTTCCTTGCTTTAAAAAAAAAAAAAGAATACATGATCAAATCCCATGATCAAAGTATGCTTTCTAATGATTACTTCAATCATAGTAAGGAAGATTCATTATTACTCTCAACACCAATCTTGATTAAGTAGAAATAATAGGAATAATTCATTCCATAAAAAGATACTATGATTATAATGTATCAGGACTTTTTTTTATAAGTGAAGAGAGAGAAAAAGAAAGCAGAAAGCTGTGCAATGACGAAGATGCAGCAATTTGCAAGACAGTGACAAGGGACACAGAGCCTGAGGAACTGGCCACTTTACTGGGCTATTATAAAATCTCTTTGGTTTCCGTGTGTTGCCTAGGTAAAGCCATGTTGGTCACTAACATTTAATAGAGAGTACTAAAGACAATGTTCTATTGGTCCTGCAGCCAAAGTGTCTCTGTCCTCTAGCTGTGCTTTACCTGCAGAGACCTGGCCTCCTTGGATGAGTCCTGTGCCATTAGGATGGCCCCAAGGACAGGAAGGAACTGCCTGAGATAACTTCCTGAGAATGACTTCCCAGCCCCACCTCCTCCTCCACAGTCCACAGGGAGGGGCAAGGCTGGCTCTACTGGTACTTAGAAAACATGAGGGATCCTACTAATAGCTCTGCCCTTGAAACACTGACCTGTGTTCCTTCTCACACAGACCATTTAATTCCTGATTTAGATCAAATTTTAGGGAATTTAATAAGAACAATTCCCAGGGACCCCCTCAAAGACAGGTCTGCTATATACACATCTATTAATTTAAAAGAACCCATTAAAAAGGATCTTGAAAAAATATACAAAGTAGATAGCACCAAAACATGGTTTGAGTTACTTTGCTGACTTCATGAGGTAATTTGGATGATGGAAGACATGCCACCCAAAAAGCAAAACCATCTAGTGAAGTGGTAGAATGAACCTACACATTCAAGCCATGACGTCCATGCTTCTAAGCCAGGAATGCAATTTTCCCCTTTCGAATTATTCATTTCCTTTTTAATAGGTCACGTCTCATTTACCTTGATTTAGCATCCCAAGTACAGTTACATATTTGGTGTCAGGGAGGGAGTAGAAAAGGAAAAAGAACAAGGAAGAACTTTATATGAAATATGGTGACCCTGTCCTTAAAATCCAAGTGCACGCAGGTCAAGAATTGTACCACATCTTTGATTCTTTTTATACTGTGGGACAAGTATAGGACTTCCTTATGTTTATATACTTGTAAGAATAATGAGAAGTATGCTTGAAAATACCATTTGATGAATAACGCTTTTGCATGTGTCACTATGAGGAAGTATCATAATGCACATTTCACCACAAAGCCAAGGAGAATATTTAAAAAGAAAACTCCTCTGCAACGTGAAAAATAGACCGATTCTACATCTGTCTACAGAATGAATAAATCACTAAACAAATATTTTAATGGCCTTAAAATACAATCCAAAAGAGCAACTCCTTATGGTGATTAGCTTGAGTCCTCATTAGAAGGTTTATTTTCTTTGAGTGCCTAGATTGTTATATATCTACAACTGCAATTACACTAAATTTACAGGAAAAACATCACATGACCACATCATGTTAAATAGGCATTCTACAAGTGATAAGAAATAGAAATAAAGAATTGAGATGAAGCTTAATAATCAGCCTTGACAAAGGAAATGCCACAGTCTGAGGTTCCAATTCTGACAGAACTATAAATGATTATTTTTAATCCATCTAGAATCTGTTTTCCACTATATTACCTTGTGCCACATTTCCTATTGTACTTACAAGTCCATAAAGTAAGCACGGCACTCAATAAATACCTGTCGAATAAATAAACATTGAACCTAATGTAGTTCTTAACATTTTACTAACATTTTATGCATTATTTTTATTTTTTTTTAATTTACCATTGGCCTGGTGATTAGAGATCATTTGATGAAAGTTTAGGAAATTAGCATGATCTTCAAGGTATGATGAACTTTGCTAAACTTTGGTTTCTCTTTTGATAAAAAAAAGTTAACATTTTCCCCCACTAAATCACATATTAAAGTGTTTTGAACATTTTAAGCAAGGTCTTTAAAAATTCTTATTTTTAAACAAACAAACAAACAAAAGGCAGCACAAACTTGCCTCATTCAGTTTAACACAGAAATGCAGAAATTATGCAAAAATGTCATGGTATCCTTACTGAAAGTCAGTCTCAGTTCTCAGAGGTAACCATTATAAACAGTGCAAGGTGTAATCTTTCAGTGGTTTTTTCCTATGTTCTTCTAAATGCATAGAGATTTTTAAAATTTTTAAGAAAAAAATTTATTTTTCAGTTTGCTTTTTCTTAGGTTCATGTGATAGAACAGGGTCCAGGCCAACCTTCTAAGAAAAGGATCTCTTTCATTCATTAATCCACTAAATAGACATTTCCTGAGCCTTTGCTGTGTGCCTGGCACTGTTCTGGGCATGGGGCATGCAGCAAGGGGTCCCTGGGTCCCTGCCCTTGCAGCCAACCTCCCTGTGTCAGTACTCAGCGTCTCACTGTGAATGTTTGTCACATAGCTCTTGAACCTATGGGAACACACATTTTAGTTCTTGGGTGGAGTAATCTGATTGCAAACCTTCCTTGGGGGTTCTCTGTGCTAAATTATAAAATTTAATTAACCGAATATATTAGCTAATAGAGCTTTATTATATATGTTTTGTATAATTTCATTTGAAACCAAAAGTTTTTAATCTTTGAGCTTAGAGTAGACTATATTTTGTCTTCCTGTTGTTTCATTTGGGGATCGCTGACATACAATACAGTGTAACTGTAGTTCTTTGGAATCCCCCCTGTACCACCAATTTATGCCTAAATCATACCACCAACCACAAGAAAAAACATTCTTCAGGGGGAATCAAGCCTGTTCTCATACACTGCAGAGAAACTGCTGTCCTGACTTAGATAATATTCTGCAATGGGAATACTCAAGTGTAATGTTTTAGAGAAAAAGAATAAATGCCTTCTAAATTCTTCTTGCTTTGTGTGTTTCCATGACTAAGCAAAAATAGTGTGTCCGCGCATACACACGCATACACAGACACACTCTTAAACACTCAGACACTTACATTCTTGATTGTTGAGAGACAAAACTCCCAGAACCCTGGAGTCTGCACGAGTTATTCACTGCCCCAGGCGCCAGAAGCTTCCTTAAGGCTTAAGCAGTAAATACAAATGCTGTAGTAAAAAAAAAATCTGAGAGGCCATTTCTTAATGCTATGTCCCTCCCACACACCTGATTGGTTAGGAGAAGAGGCGGAGCTTCAGTCCTTCTCCAGAGGTTGCTGGCTGGTTAACCCGTGCCCCAGGTCTCTCACCAGCACCCAGAGTCAACCAGCTAGCTACCCTACACAGAGGTCTGATTGAGACTCAGCCCTGGCTAGCTTGCTGCCTTGCCAGGGGTAACATTTATAACTGCCCGCTGACCTTGCCTGGCCCGCTGTAGACTGTGGGCATTTGTGCGGTCCCCCAAAGAACACCTCTGCCCCATTCTCAGTCCTGGGCAAGAACTTTCTAAGCCCTGGCAGCTGAAATAAACTGCCCAAGGACAAAGAGGCATTTGCTGGGGCCTGTAAATGAACACCTGGGTGAAAGAAAGCAATTTCTCAGTACTGCTGGGGCTGGGCTGAGGTTGGGAGAGCAGCCTCTGGGGAGAGGGACAGGGGTCTGTGTTGGGAAGAGGCAATCCAGCAAGGGCCTGTGTGACCTTGCATGTCCTTGCTGAGTGTGCCAAATTTCAAGGCTAACAGTCCTCTAACCCTGAGCCATGTCTGTAGCTATAGCTAGTCATTTAGGCAATTAAGCAGTTTGAGATTGATCTGCCCAACAAGGTTTGCATTGACTCTGAGCACAGTGTGCACACCTTGAGGGAGACCCTGAGGGAAACAAGGAAGACCATTACCTACCTCAGCCCCAACCAGTGAAGGCCTGGGCCCCCAGCCCGCACGATGGACGAAGGCAGACAGGACACTGAAGCTTTCCTGCCTTCTAGACAGATCTGGAAACTGGCATTCCTACTCATCAATGGGAGTTCCTGCAGAGACCCTCACTTGCCCTGCTGCTCCCTAGCTTCCCTGCAATAAAGTCAAGCTGCTTTTGTTAGGAAAAAATAAAAACAGTTTTTAAAAATATGTAATAAAAAATACATAAAATTAACATCAATGTCAACATTTTTGGGTAATATTCCTACAGTTTAATGATTACTCCCACTGACATAGATTTTTAGATTAAAAAGTCCTGGTAAGGTCATATTCCTTACCCATGGCACCTTATACCCTATCCCCTCTAGCCCCACGTCTCTGTTTCAGGAGTGAGGTTCCTGTGTCTCACTCACCCAATCCCATTTGAAAAATCTCTCCTGTGATTCCTGTCCCACCTGTGGGGGCTGTGAGCAGTTTTCCAGCTGTTTCCTTCTCCCTGCATACCCTCCACCTCTGCCACCAGTCACACCACGTGTCTTGAAGCTCTGGAACATGGAATTGGCAAGCTCAGACAACTTTTGTATGGCAGTGCCTGCTTGATTTACTGCTGCCACCACCACTACCCCCAACCAGACACCAGCCTCTGAACTGCGTGGGTCACCCAATCCAGACTTCTATCTGTAACTATAAGCAAAAGGTCTTTTAATTACAGATTTTGTGGAGACAAAACAAATTGAGGCTGCTACTGGCCTCATGGTGAGAACAAAACTATGTATGGATAACTTAAACATATTATGAACAATCATAGAGAAGTTTTCTGCTATCTGCTCCTAATTCTCCCCTCTCTTCAAAAAAGAAACTGGTGAAAACCACTACCCACTGTGTAGGGGCTTTCAAGATGGCTTCCAGTGAGCCTTATTTCCTGGTCCTCACACCTTTGCATTGTTCCCTTACACATTGTAACTGTGTGAGTCTGTATGACCCATAGAACATGGCAGAAGTGATGGTATATCAATTTCACAATTAGGTTATAAAAAGTACAAAGGCCTCCATTACTCCCTGATCATCCTTCTGCAGGAAGCCATCAGTCATCTTGCAAGGATACTCTGTGGAGAAACCCATGTGGTGAGGAACTCAGGCCTCCTGTCAACAGCCGTGTGAGTTAGCCTCCTTGGAAGTGACTCTTCCGGCCATCAATGCCTTGACTACAACCTCACAGGAGAACCCAAGACAGAAGCACCAGCTCAACTGCTCTCAAATTTCTGATGTATACAAACTATGAGATAATAACTGTTCATTATTTTAAGCCATTATTTTGAGATCAGTTTGTTACACAGCAATAGATAACCAATATAAACATGACCAGTCATGACTTACTCCTCCTCTGGATGTCCTAGCTCAGCTAACCTTCTTCTCAGACCTTACTACTCTCACCACAGGATGGTTGGCATTGAGGTGGGATTCCTTTGCACCAGGAATCTCATCATCACCCTTAGCCTCAGTCCATGAGCTTGTACACTGCATACTTTAAGAAGGAGTAAAATGCAAATTGCTAATAAATATTTTTTTAAAAGTTACTATTTTAACTGGTAACTAAAGAGAACTAAATGCAAATATGAGATTCTACTTTTGTACCTTTCAAAATAATCAGGTTTTAAAAAAATAAGTATAAGATAATAAATTTGTCTTGTTAGAGACACTAAAAAATTGGTTTTAAATAATATTCATACTTGGTGGCTCAATGTTTCTGAAATGTATTAAGGACATCAAAATTTTTTCATACTCTTTGAGGCAGAATGGGTTATACTTCTAGGAATAGATTCTATGAAAGCAATTAAGAAGTGCAAATAGAAATGTATAGCAAAGATGTTCAGCACAGCATTTATAGTAGCAAAACATTGGACATAACCTTTGTCCCATAACAGAGGATTTGTTTTTTGTTTTTATTTTTTAGAAATAATGGTATATCCATTTCACTTGAAGTTGTGTTGCTATTGAAAACTAAGTTTATAAAGGTTTTTACTATGTGGGCAAAAGGTTAAGTAGAAATGCAAAATACAAATTTATAAATGCAATATATTTTCAACTCTAGAAATATAAGCATACATGAATCAAAGGTTGTAGAAAAATATGCTAAAATATTAGTATCACTTATTGTTTGATTTCTCCCAAGCAAGGATTTGGGATAATTATTTTCTTCTTTATATGTCTCAGTGTTCACATTGATACATATTAGTTTCATAATCAGAAAACAAAATGTTTAAAAATTGCAAATGTGTAGAAAATATCATTTCTTAAAGTATCTAGTATTTGCATCACCCTTTAACCATGAATCATGATATCTTGGGTGATTTGTGAATGATTCACATCAAAAGCCCTGGCCACTTACCCTTCACACTTGTTCATTTTTTCGGGTCGAGGGGACTAAAGGACATTCTCTAATAAGACTGTAGATTAGGAAACAAGTGTGTCATGAGCCTGGTGAAGGAGATGTGACTACTGTAGCATTTGTGGTGGGACAACCAAGTATCCCGGGTGAAGTGTTCTAAAGGAAGCCCTGTGAACTCGGGGTTCTGTCTTCTTTGCTTAGAGATGGAAATGGGAAGATAGGATGTCATTACAAAAAGTTGGTCAATGACTGAAAAAACTCTAACTACTGACAGCTTAAAGTAATCAATGCTATGAAAGCCATAATTATCCCAATACTGTAGAGGTTTGGGGTTTTAAAAAAAGTTCTTCCAATCTGTGTCTTTCTGTCTGGATCTCTCCAGTTACATAACTAGAAAAGGGGCTGCTCAGGAATGAATCACAGATGGCTCTGCTCAGTGTTTGCTTTGAAGTCCGTTCAACTTGATTTATCTGGTCCGTGGTTTGAGGGTGGGGGTGGAAGAATTCAGTGACACAACTGCATCCGGGCCCCAAATTAGGGACAGAGCATCTGATTTGGGGGCACAGTGCATGAGAAGAGAATTTGCCCCTCTGGGGTATTGACTCTGATCCTGGCTGCTTGGTAGAGACGGGTGGAGGGTATTGCTTCCTGGCCTGCTGGTCCTGGGGCCTGGGGGCTGGCTGAGGCTGCTTCTTGACCTGCTGTGTGACCCTGTGGCTCTAAGCGTGAACCAGGCTTGGCCTGACTGGTCCCTTCCAACCAGGAAGGCGTCAGACCACTCTTAGCTGGGTAAGGTCAAGAGGGGCCCCAGGTTTCAGCCTTCACTGTGGGTCTTGGTATTTATAGCTTGTTGTTCTGTTCATTTTCTTTCAGGTGGCTAATTATATCATTTCTCTCTCCAGTTTTCTGAAAGGAATACTTGACGGAAGAAGCTGGAGTGTCACGTATTTGTGGAGGCCATGTGAAGTAACCATGGGAGGCAGTGAAAGTGAAAAAGTGTCATTGAGAATTGAAGAACAAAGAAGCCCAGAACCAGGAAGACACTAGAAGCCATCTAGTTCAGGGGCCACAGAGCCAGATACCACAGGGACACAGCAAGTTACCTAAAGGCGGGAACTTGGTAGGTATTACACAGCATGAGTGGAGGGACTGTGGACTAGAAAATGCACATCCTTCCTACTGGCGTGCAGAACAAAAACTTGTAATAATAATTTGTAGGTCAGAGAAGACACGGTTGTAGGTTGCAGGTTGGATGGCCCAAGTGTGAGCAATTTGACATTCTTAAATGATCCCGCCCTTTCAATGTACCAGTAATAAATATGTCCAGGTATTCAGTTAGTAACCAGTGGGGCCTGGAACCCCGGTCTTCTGGATCCCTGGCCAGGGGACTTCTGGTCTTAATCTCTGCTGAGAAACTGCCTTGATGGCAGCCCCTACTCCTCCATAGGGGCCATGAGAACAGTTTGACCTCAAAAATGTACCCCATCACCCTCACCTTGTTCCAGGACATGGCCAGCCTCAAAAAGCCCTCCACCTCTAATATCAAAAAGTCTTCCTTTGAATTTTTCCCAAACTGCTCACTTGCCCCCTTGGACTGCAATCAGGGATTGCCACGTGTACCCAAAGACCAATGAGAAAGTCTCCCTGCTTCTGAAACTCCCACCTTACTGGAGTGCTTGCCCTTCAGAGACTGCCTCATATTCCCTCTGTTTCCTCCATGAAGCCACTGTCCTTTCTAATACCTTTCAACCTCATGAAATAAAAGTGACTTGCAGAAGCGTCGCTTCCCTGAAAATGTATGAATGAGCAGCCTGTGTTCATTTTGTCCCGGGCTTAATTTTGCCTTTGTCACTTCCATATTTGAGATGGCTGCAGCTCTCAGAGGTTTTTGTCCTGTCTGTTTCTGCTCCTGGCGGAGTAGTTACAATCCGTGCCCCATCACCACCAGCCAACATTTACAAACTTTCCGAACAGCCCGCATTCCTAGGATACCAGCAGGCGATCTCTGCTCCCCCTGCACTGGAGCTACAGAACAGGCGCCTAGCCCACTGGGTCCTGGGGACCTGCCTGTCTGCTTCCCGGCGCCTTGCACAGGAGCTCCTGGACAGGGTGATCTCTGCAGCCCCACCCCACGCGATGCCTAGACCCCCAACCCTCCCCCACCTCTTTGCCACTCAGTCCTCCTAGCAACCGTGATCTTCCTCAAATTCTCTCTGCACTGCTGTTTTGAACATTTACTCTGTGGTTCAAGTTTGAGCAAAAGCCTTAGGGACCAAGACCCCTCACTCTTCCTCCCCTGTAAGAATCTGCTGAAGGCCACCATTACAATCACTAGCATTTATCCAGGGCTTACTACGCCCTAGGCATAGAGCTAAGCACCTTACATTCCCCCTCTCATTTAATTCTCATGAAAATCTGTTGAGGCAGGCGTTCTCATCCCCTTTGTGCCAGTGATGAAATGGAGGGTCAGAGAGGTTCAGCAAGTTGCCCAGGGTCACACAGGAGTAGAATTCAGATTTGAACCCAGGATTAAGCTGGACCACCTTTCTACATGGCAGGCCTTGCCTTTCAATGGGAGTGTCCGCCTCTCCGCCACCTCCATCCCGCATCACAGACCCATCCCCATGCTATTTCGTCTCCTAAACCCAGATGGGTCTGGCATGGGTTTCCAGAGTTGGGGAGAGAGCAGCACCAAGTCAAGTCCTTTGTAGGCCCTAGGCCTAATTTCTACAAACATCACCCCCACGATAGCAACTATATTAAATTGCTCGAGCATCCTCATCTAAATATAAATATTGTCAAAGACATTTTGAAAGACATTTTATAACTTTGCTTTTGACATGATTTTTTTTCAATTTTACTTGGCCACTTTATTTTCTTACTTTGAAATCAATTTAAATTTGAATTCTGAAACATTTTGTCAGTTCTTGAAAAGCCCTCGGCTTATATAGTGATTTTTAAATGATTTTTTAAAAAAATTGTGGGGATGAGGAAGAAGGAATCCCCAGGCAGTTCCACGCCCTCACCAATGCGTAAAGCTGTGTGATTCAAGCTCCATGAGCATTATTTTGCCTCCTGAGGTGGGCAGCACCAAATCCTTTACTGCAGTGCCTTCTGGGAACTTCTGACCCCGGGTCTGCTGTTCTGGTGTCCTTCTAACATTTCCAACTGCTTGTGCCGTAGGAGGTGAGTGATTGAAAGCAGAAATATGGTTTATGCTGTGTATCACAAATTCTCAGTTCCTGAAGCCAAGGGCCACCCTCCTCCCTGAGTGAGGAGGGTCACAGACTGGGAATGATGCATGCTAGAGACATCCACAGTACTTTATGGGAGGGTGTGTGAGTTTGCAGGGGCTGCCATACAAAACACCACAGCCTGGGTGGCTTAAATAACAAATTTGTTTTGAGATTGCTTGTTCTGTGTGTGTGTGTGTGTGTGTGTGTGTGTGTGTGTGTGATGGTGGGAGGTGATAACCAGCTACTTGCTTTGTGTTTTTTTGTTTGGTTTTGTGTAAGGTAGTTCAGAGAATTGTCCTGGGAGAGCACTCATAGTTAGGCCTTTCATTTCAAAGATGACGGCCCAGGAAGAATATTTGGCTGACAGCCTAGCAGTAGGGAGAGAATAGAGTCTATGAACTTTGGGTTACGAGAAGAGCACCCTTTCCTGGTCTCCCAAGATTTGGAAGGGGTCTGTATAAACAGCATTTCAGGCATGGCAGTGACCTGAGCCTACCCACTCATAGGGACCCGAGGAAGCAGAATCAGGATGCCTTGTGTCTGTGGAGATGGACACTGACCCCTGTGACTCTGGGACCATCCATGATGGTTCCTCAGGCCAAGCCTGGCATGGAGAAAAGGAGATGCTGGGGGGAGCTACTCTCCTTCCAATATACGGCAGTGGCTGATAGATGAAACCAGGCCCTGCTGCCCAGCTGGCCCAAGTGTTCTTATATAATGGGGATGCAGAACCCCCTTGAGGATCTCAACATCTGGGGTAGTGGGCATGTATACTAGACTTATTTTGATATAAAATAAATGTGACATTTTTTTATCATTTGAGTGTCACAGATCAATTGATAGTATACAGTTCTTCTGGTTCCTTTCCAAGTTTTCCCATCTTGTTCAAGTTGTGGGATCCCAATCTCAAGAGTGGACAGAAGGGGCTTGGAATTCACCCCATCCAACCCAGACATCTGGTCCCCGCACAAGGAGTAGCTCATGCCTAAGTGTCATGTGCGTATATAGCTGCTTCATCTCTGTGTGGTCCATTTTTCCAAGCCAGGCATTAGGCTCCTCCTAAGTAGAACCTGATCTTTTCCTTGTTCTCTCACCCCCATCTTGTAATGGTCAGCACAGAGCCCAACACCCAGAGAATGACAGATCTGCCCCTACAATGAGCACTGATCCCATCCAACTGTGATTTCAGCAGGTGTTTTATGTCAGGAGCATCACTGTCAGAAATTACCTGGCACCTCTCAACAGGTGCTACACAAGGCGTGCCCTAAGCTCCTGGCAGCCGTCTCCCTGTTCTTGCCTTCCCAGAGCCTCACCTGGCTCAGCGGAGAGGGGACTGTTTTAGAGTCCAAGAGACTTGGGTTTTGAATTATTTAACCTTGAACGAATTCTTTGGGTAAATTACTTAGCCTCTCTTAACCTCATTTTCTGGCTTATAAAATGGGGAAAAGAGCAATTATTATACATTAAGGAATTGCTAAGAGACTCACTTACGCAGAGCCCCCAGCTTAATCATCGCTGGCTGCCGGAACTTCCCCACTCCTGAACTTTCCCCTTCCATTCCTCAGGGATAAGACCAGCATCCATCCAGAAACACTCCTGGGCAGAGGAAAATAAGCACTAGAAGGCATCATTAGAGGAAAGAAAACCGCCTGGAGATTGTGATCCAGGCTGACTCCCATGTGAAACACACGTGCATGCGTGCGTGCACACAAATGCACAAGTGACTTAGGACAAGGAAGGCAGCCCATTTGGGCACTATGATTTGTGTACCGTTGGACCTGCCCCTGAGAGCCCTGGACCCTGCTTACCTCCACCTGAGATCTGTTCATGGAAAATGCAGCTAAACTTGCAGGCTCACATGGGGCAACATGGCAGGATGGCTAAGATTATAGACCTGAGTTTAAGTCCTCATCTTACTACCACTTACTACCTTGTGGCCTTGAAAATGCCACATAACCTATCTGAGCTTATTTTATCCCCTGTTAAATATATTGTAGGAAGCACTTAGCATGGCCTGGAACACAGCCAGCACTCAGAGGCATTATGGCATTGTAATGTGGTGGTTAAGAGCTCACGTGCCCGTCACTGGCACTTCCTAACTTACTAACCGTGGTCAAGTAACCAGCTTCTCAATGCCTCCGTTTCTTCATTTGCAAAACGGGGACAGTAATATTACCTAATGCTCTTAGTCTGGGTGCCTCCAGAAGCTCTGAGATGAGGATTTGAGAGCAAGAAGTTAATCTGGAAGGACACACATACTCATAGGACACAGAGGTAGGGGAATAGAGAAGTGAAACAGGGAAGGGAAGAAGGCTTAGAAAAGGGTTACTTCTGTGGGTAACTGGATCTTTTTGCACTAGGGAATTCCAGGAAAGTGTGTAGAATGCACCTCAGATACTCCCAAGTGATGGTCAAAGATGCTGGGGTCCCCTGGGGTCCACCAAGTCCCCATCTGTCATTGACTGAGGGCTGTTTCTGAGGATCTTAACTCTCCACACCCCCAGTATCCTTGAGAGTGCTCCTTTAGTTGTGGGGGCGAAGGGGTTATTCAAGCAGAGACTTTCAGGTGCTTAGGGTAACTGTCTGCAGTGTAGAGGAGAGTGAGAGGGAGTATGAACACAGCACCAACAGCATCTGCTATACCACCTCGATGGATGGTTATCACAATTTAATCAAATAAATATGTAAGGTTCTTGGAACAATATGTGGCATGGAGTAATCACTCTCCTAGATGACATTCACACTAAAAAGGTCCAAATAATCTTTCACTCAAAAAAGATCTAAAGTCTTTATGAATGTTCTTAACCTTTTCTTATTGAATGCAAGGGAAGAATTAGGAAACAATATTAACAATTCGATCCTGTAAATACTTACGAACAGCATACCATACCTTTGAGGCACTGTATTCCACAATAATCAACAGAAATAAAGCACATGTACACCTGAAACAAGGTCCTATTCCTACTACCTCTTCCTAAGCATATACTTTTGCTGGTTACCTTTTAAAAAACATTTTTTCCCTATTCTTGAGTTCCTCTTTACTTCAGTTTGCAACCTGGAGGTGAGGTGGATCATTGAAAAATTATGGATAGTATATGAATTGCCCAAATCATGGAGAAAGGCAAATGCCACTTTTCAATTCTATAAACTATAAGCCAATGAAGATTTCAAAGAAAAAAATGGACCCCAAGAGCTCTCAGCAAGCCTATTCAATAGCAGAAGAGAGTTATACCATTCTTCTGTGTTATTATTCTAGTCCTTTACCCTTAAATATGAATGGACCATCAAGAATCAATGGATATGTGGGGGGAAATCAACAGTACACAAGAGGACCAAAAGGAAAAAATAGAATAATCTACAACAGAGGGAACAGATATAATACAGGAAATAAGAGAGAATTATTGAAATTGTATACTCAGGTTTTGAGAAACTTTATAACTTATTGTAACCACAAAACAAGAACAGGTTGCTATGGAAAAGGAAGAGAGAATAGTAACAAGAGTTCCTAAATATTAAGAACTACTTAGATGTAAATTTAACAAAGTCTGTGCATGACTTTTATGCTAACATGCAGAGGGGTCTGTGAACCATGAATTTAAGGAAACGTGGACATCACTATGCTGTTGTTTGCATAGAACATTGTAAATCTGAGTGAGACTTGGTATGTCATTAGCTATGAGACTTTGGCAGACTAATCCCAAACATCTACCCCGGGAGCATTTTTATCATGGCTACTTTAATATTGTTGTCAGATGATTCTAACATCTCTGTCATCTTAGTGTTAGTAGCTACTGCTTGTCTTTCTTTATTCAGTTTGAGATCTACCTGGCTCTTAGAGGACAAGTGATTTTCAATAGCAACCTGGACATGTTTGTGTTATATTATGAGACTGGGTCTTAGTTAACCTTCTGTTCTAACTCCCCCTGCCCTTTTGAATACCACTCCAGTAGGTAAAGAAAGTGGGAGGTGCATCACCTTGTTACTTACAGGTGGAAGCAAAAGTTCAGGTTCCCTACTTGGCCTTTGTTGACATCTGAAGTAGGAGGGGTCCTTTTTACTGCTGTGTGGGAGGGTAGGTCTGGGTTCTCATGTGCTTTCCACTGACACTGAGGTGGAGGTGGCCTCATTACCACTGGCAATTGTGAAAGTCCTGACTCTTTACTGCACCCCAGCCTCCTCTGAAACCACCCCAGTAGGGAAGAGGAAGGGTCCCTGATTACTGCTGGGTGAGGGTAAAAGTCCTTATACCACAGGGAGGGAGTGGGGTCTCACTACCAACTAGTGGGGACAAAAGTCCTGGCTCCCTATTTGGCCTTCTCTGACACCATCATGGTAGGGTGGTAGGGTGGTAGGGTACCTCATTACAGTCTTATGAGACTGGGAGTTTAGGCCTTTGCTGGCATGGATCAGATAAGGGTATAGTTTTTTTGTGGTGTTTGACTGGAGTAGAGTGATTATTACCTAAGTTTTCTGTTTTGCTAGGATGCATCTTTCCTGGCCCTGTGGCTAGAAAAGCAGGCATTGGCATTCCTTGGATGCCAGTTTCTTCAGCTCCAAATCTAGGATATTTGTGGTGATAACAAAACCCAAGGAACTCATCTTTGTGTCATTCCTTGGGTCCTCATTTCCCTGGCTGATCTGCCTTCTTTTCTCCATCTTTCAATCTTTTTATGCTTGTTTTATACACATAATGTCCAGGGTTTTTAGTTCTATTTAGTGTCAGGAATAGGGAATAATATGTCTATTCCACTTCCCCTGAGGTTGAAGTTACTTGTTCTTCATTTTAAAGTAACTAGTGTAACTCAGAGTTTCACTGCAAGGCTTAGAAAATCCTACTGCTAAGAAGCAGTCATGGTTTTATAGGAACCCATAAAAGCTGATGTTTAGGGGCCAAAACTAACTTTTCTAATAAAGAGAGACTTAATATAAGTTTTCACTCCATGTTACTGTTTTCTTTGGGGGACCCTTTTCGACCTGTGATAGCTATGACATCTCATAAAAAGAATATTAAAAGTGTCAGGTTGTCACTATGCTTTAAATGATTTGATGATAAGTGAAAGAGGTTTTATTATATTTAGTAGCACTTGGAGGTTTTAGGAGGATCCTATTGCCCAGTTGCTTTGAGTCAGAGGTAAGTTATTCCAGGCCAAGAGCTACATTGGAGTGGTTTGCTTAGAATCTCCAGTCAATTGCATCACTGATACATTTGCATGTCAGGAATACACACGGAAAGTCTCAAAAGGTGGAAAAAGTCCTCTAGGTCACCTCCATGTAGAAC
Organism: Lyroderma lyra; assembly: GCA_004026885.1. NCBI lineage: Eukaryota > Metazoa > Chordata > Mammalia > Chiroptera > Megadermatidae > Lyroderma > Lyroderma lyra. The sequence goes on from PVJL010003624.1 coordinate 19,972, forward strand.
TGCTTACATTGGGTTCAGAGTAGAAATAAACAAGCTCACTAAATAACTTAATGAGCACCACAAATAAAGGGTAAGCTCCATAAAGGGAAAGCAATGATCAGAAGAGTTGTGTCACATTCTGAGATTCCAAAACAATATTTCAGAAAGGATCCTATTACTTCTTGTAAAATAACACCATCTCTTTTGAAAGGCCCCCTCTCCACCTTAAAAATAAAACACTCAGGGACTTGCTGAGGTGAGACTCCAACTTGGGTGATGAAGACAAAAGAAATTGCACTGGAGCAGTTCGTGTTTTGCTGGCATTGAAATATTTAGCTGTTGGTGTTTCAGTCCACACATACTGCAGACTTGAGCAGTGGCTGCACGTCTTGGAAGGACAGAGGGGCAAGGGCAATGAAAGCGCAACCCAAGCTTTCCCCACCAGAGTGGAAAGCAACTCTCCTTGACACACATCAATTTTCTTTCCCAAACAGTTCTGACAGAGCCTTTTAGTGTCAACTAGATATTCCCAGAGAGTACCCACAACCCTCTAGAGATCACTGTCTTCTTATGTCAATATGTATACTACCAGCAAAGATCTCACTATTCAGAAAGAAAATCATTCAGTGCTATTCAGCCTCACAATACTTGACTCTGATTTTATTTCATGGGGCTCTAATTTCTACATCTTATGTAATGTTACATCTTAGAAATTCATGAAACATAAGGGTCTCGGTTCTAAATTCCAACAGATGCCTCTACAATGGCACGGATAATGGATTTGAGGATATGCACGCAAAGCAGATAGTCTTGCTAGCAAGAGCCTTTCCTTCAAGACCTGAAACTTAGCTCCCTGGCCAGGATCAAGCAGTCAAACCAAATGAGAACATCGACATTCCACTAGTCAAAGAGCGAGACCACATCTAGAGGTAACATTTACAAAACCTGACTTCATTTTTTGCTTTAGCTTCTCCAGAGGGAGGTTAGTTTTCTTTACATTTTTTGAAGAGAATATAAAAACATTGCAGTACTTAAAAATAACATACTCTCTGTTCTCAAGGAGTCAGACCCCCAGTGTGAGCAATGGTCTAAGGAAGAAGCATCTAGTCAGAGGAAGCAAACAGTCAATCAGCAAACAATAGCACGGGCTATCTTCATAGCAAAATGACAGGAACTGTAGGAAGAAACAAAAATGAACCAAATGGTACTCCGTGCACAATGAATCAGATATTCCAAGCCACCACACCCATGATGACTGAACAGTCCCTCCATAGCCCAAAGCACCTACAGTTTACCAAAGGGTGCAAGCTGAAGTGGTGCGGGAAAGCACAGTTCTAGGGCCAGCAAGACTGGTTTGAGTCCCACCTCCATTACCTACTAGCTATGTGAACTAGTACTGGTTGCCTTCTCAGAGCCCCCGTGTTCTTATCTATAAAATGGGCATTTATTTATTTAGCACATCGGTTCCCAAGCCGTGGTACACATACCCCCGGGGTTACATGCTGGGTGGTTCAGAGGTATGTGAAAAATAATCAGCAATGACGAAAAAACAAGTAAAAAAAAGCAAAGCGGTAGTTATAAAATAATACATATTAAGTATGAATCATCGTTAATGGAGACACTTCACAATCAGATCACATTATTGAATGATGATTGGTGAGGGCGTGGCTGTGAACCCTTCCCCCAAACCACTCTTCTACCAGTCAATATGAGTTTCAGAACAATCCATTTGCATGTTTCTAGAACTTCCCCAAACATATAAATACACCCTAGCCAGACTGTTTTGATCAGTTTAGTTATTAACTGAGTAAAAGTAGGTGCATTATCATTAATCATGATTGTTTTCAAGTAGTTTTTTTATTTAATGTTTAAATACTTGATCATTATCAATATTGAACTGTTAAGAATACTGTAAAATTAAATCTGTGGTTTGTACTTTTAGTGCAGTAATTTTTCTTTCCTAACTTATTACCTCGTTTCCACTATTTTACATTAAGATAGGCACTGAACCAAAGTGTCAGTATTTAAAAACAGCTGTTTTAAAAACAAGGGGTATAATTTGTAGAAATGGGTTTAAATGGGGTACACAAGTGGGAAAAGGTTGTGTACATTTTGAGCATCGATTCAATGCTTATTATGTGGCAAGCATAGCACTAGGTCCTAAGTAATACAGCAATGATTTCAATGAAATATTAATAATACATGTAATGCATCAAGTACCAAGACTAGTACACGGGAGATGCATAATAACGACTATTTCCTTTCTCTTCTTTTATCTTTTGGGGGATGTAGAAGTAGTTTAATTCCAACAACCACTTGTTCATGAACAGATAAATGATATTGTCCCTACCTTCAATATACAGAAAGCATCACTCCATGGACTCCTCTCAGGGCAACTGGGCATCTCAAATGTCAGGACCCTTCACGAGGGCTTGAGATAAAGAGGTCGGGGGCGTTCCCAAAGCTTCCCATCCTCCACCTGCCCTCACCTATTCCTCCCAGTTCTGAATCGATTTTTGGCTAACTGTGATGTGGGTTAGCAGACAGACGGAGTACACAGAAAGTGGAGGATGTGCTGGGTCACTTCCCTGAGCCCATCACTAGCCATGTGACAGAAGATACGTCATTTAAGCCAATAATAACAACAGCTGTCACCTACTGAGTTCCTTAAAAACGCCCCCACTAGACTAAAAATTCCCTGAGGTAAGGACTAACGTATTTGTGTCCCTTCTTCAGTGACCACCAGAGTGCAAATAGTTGGAATTCCAACAACATTTGTTAAATGTAAAATTGGGATTGTTCTGCCCATGTTGTAGGGTTTTTATGAAGATTGAATGTGGCCACTTTTGTCAAAACTCTTCGAGGTTGTAAAATGCCACACAGATGTAAGGAATTCATATCTGCCCTTTTAGGACGAGGAAGGGAGTAGCCAAAAGAGAGAAGAAATGGAAAGGATGAAAGAGAGCTGGGGGTGGGGTGGGCCATGGATTTGAAGGTCTGAAGGCGCTCTGAGGAGGAGGAAAGGGGTAGCCATGGCTGCGAGACCTTCAGGGCCACTTCCCACCCGGGCTGCCAGTCTTCCAGCGGCCGCTCTTTCAGAACCCCCCCAAAGGCCATGGCCGGCCTCGGGGTGCTGGGGGAGGCGTTCCGACAGGCGTGTGAATGACGGAACACCGCAGGGCTAGCTTTTCAAAGGCCATGCTTCCCAGAGACCGTTCATGACACGGGGAGAAGCTCAAGAACAAATTAAACCATTTTTTAAATAAAGCAATTAGGATCTTAACTTTGCAACTAAACAAATATATGTATATATGTCTATATAAACCAATAAGCAAGCACGCATGTATTAATAGAAGTAAGGAAAAAACACTGAGGGGAAAGAGACCAATAAGTGAATAGTAACACTTTATTATAAGTAATTACAATATCTATGAGTAATCTTTGTCTTATTTATACCTGTATATGTTTTACATATTCTTCAATGAGTAAATACGGCTTTGAGAACTAGAAAAACGAGGGCTGTGTGGAAAAAATCCAGCCACAATGCCCTCTGTATCTGTGTGAGTGTAGATAGATAGGCGTTCTCTTCTTTGCTGTTCTTACATCCTTCTGGGAACTGGTGTAGACCAGTCGGTCCAAGAACCAAATCACTAGAAATCCAATTAGATGTTCCATTTGAGTCCCACTGGTACAAATGAGACCTGTAATTCAGCCTTTTGATTTTGCCAGCTGTCAGGCTAGATTGATCCCTTTCCCCTTTTATCCCAGAGGTGGGGTGTCTGGGCTCCAGTCACAGTGTCTAATAGCTGTGTGCCCTCAGACATGTTGCTGTCCCTTTCTGGGCCTGCCTCCTCCTCTATAAAATGAGGGAGCAGGGCGCTGAGGATCTGGGACGACTTGGGCAGTTTCTATACCATTCACCACCTCTCCCAGGTCTTCTCCTCTGTGTGTATTTGTTCCAATTCTCTTCCCTTGACAGTTTGTTCCCAGGAAAAGGCGTGAAGCCAAGGGAGCCTCGTGAGTTTTTGTCGACACTCCAATTGCAGGTTGACGAGTTCTTGTTGCGGGGAGTCAATAGGCCTGCATTGGCCCTGTCCCCTCTCCCTCTCCCTAATCTGGGCTGGCATCAGAGCAGCAACCAACATTCGATTGACATGGGACCTAGTTTTTAATCAGGGGGAGGCAGGAATGAATACAAAGGCCTCTTTACTCCAAGCGAGTTTGAGTACCTGCTTTTGGGTTTGTGTCTGTCTGTATTTGGGAGCTCTGGCCTTGGGGAAGGTCAGTCTCCTTGCTTCTTCAGGGTGCAAGCAGCACAAATTGTTCTGATCAGGGAGTTATAAGATGGCATGACCCCCGGAGCTCCCCCACAGCCTGAGGGGCGCACCCAATGCTCCTGTGCCCCAGTCACAGCAGCTCGTGGCCGCCGGGCCCGAGAGCCGCAGGCCTCACAGCTCCCCAGCTCCAGCCTCCTTTCAAAGGCCCTTTATTACACCACCCACTATTTGCTGTCGAGACATTTAGGATGAAATCATTGTGTTAAACAAATAAACGCAGCTTCGTCCAGATTTCTGCTCTGGGAGCAGAGTAAGAAAATAATTTCTGTCTGCTCGCCACAAAAGCGGCTGGAAAGGCCCAAAGAAAAATATTATTTTTACTCCATTGTGTGAAATATTGTCCTGGAGGATCTGACGCACTAAGCGTTTGAAGAGTTTGTGCTGGCAGGTTTCAGGGGTCCCCCCGGGCCGGCCCCCTGGGGTTGTTTTCTGCATTAATAAACTTAGCATGATGTGTGTTAAAAGGAACATTCTGTTTGCTTTGTAAATAAGGGATGTCAAACAAGAAGCAGAAGCCTTACAGACACTAGGTGATGTGTTCTCAGAGCCCGGAGAGGGAGGCAGGGCGGGACAGGCACCCTGGAAAAACGGGCATTGCTGGGGCTCCCTGAACGGAGCTGAGGCCTTCTTGGGAAAACAAATCAGTCTGCTTGAGTCCAAACCAGGCCATTTCCTCACTGATCCTGGTGGGAAAGCTGCACACTTTGCCCCGAACCAGCAGGATACAGGCTTGGGAAGGAAAGTTCTCAAGTGTCTGTCAGCTGTGTGGTGGAGCGGGGATGATGGCGCCTGGCAGATGCCCTCCCCCGCCTGCGCCCCCACCCATCCCTTCTGGAGAAGTTTTTTTGGTTTGTCAGGCTCTCCCAGAGCTGGTGGGCAGGAGGGGGCAGAGGTTAAAGCCATATCTTTGGGAATGATGACCTGACTATTGCTCGCTCTGTACCTCTCATAGGCCTTTCTCAGATGTCAGGCTGCAGCCCCTGAGCCAGTTCTTCTGTCAAATTCCTGATGGGCCCTTGGGACGCGAACATCGTGGGAGACACATCACCCTGGCCCTCTGATCCCGGCCTCGGTGGGGAACCTGAAGGAGCTGGGGCAGGATGTAGTCCATCTCTGGCTCAAGTATGTGCTATTTTCACAGGTGCCTCCCCCTGGCCCCACAGTCCCCTCCGTGGTCCGATCCAACATATTGAAGGCTCCCCAGACCCCCAGGTGCTTTCATATCCACCCTCTGCCCTGCTGCCTCTTCCCTTTCTCCCCAGACTCTCCTCCATGCCCTTCCGCGGTCCTGGAAGGGCTCCATTTCTATTCTGGAAAGCCCTGGCTCTCTCCTGCTCATAAGTTCAAATCATGTCTTGAACCTTCGGAGGAAGGGGTTTGAGTTTTGCTCTGTGAGAATCACAGACTATCCGGGCCTTAAGGGAATACACACGGAAACCAGGGGGCTGGGCTCCATGCAAATTACCTGGGGAGCTTTCATAATTTCTGTTTCCTGAGCCCACCCCCAAGGGGTTCTGCTTCAGTCATTTTGGGGTGATGCTCAAAGCTCAAAACATTTTTAAGTTTTGGTGACCCCAGTGGTGAGTGATTCCTGCACAGCACCCAATTAAACTGTGGTGTCACCCCACGTGCTCATTTCATGGAGGAGTAAACTCACGTGTCTGGGGTCCCTGTATTAGCTTCCCGCAGCTGCTGCAACCAATTGCCGCCAAGTGGGCGGCTTAAACAACAGACATTTATCTCTCACAGTTGCAGAGGCCAGAAGTCCACAAAGTGATGGCTGGAAGGCACTTGCTGAAGGCACTTAGGGAAGGGTCCTTCCACACCTCTTCCAGTTTCTGGGGGCTGTTGGCATTCCTTGGCTTGTGGCTGCATCTCTCTCTGCTCTGTCTTCATAGCTAGTATCTTCTCCTCTGTGAGTTCTCTGTGTTCTCTTCCATCTGTGTTACCTCCTTGTGTCTCTTTCACATAGGAACATTTGTGATGACATGTAGGTTCCATCTAGATAAACCAAGATCAGCTCCTCCTCTTAGAATCACTAATCACATGTTTTGCTATATCTATTCTTCTACCACATAAGGTAATATTCACAGGTTACAAGGATTAGGACATGGACATACCTTTTAGGGAGGCCACCATTCAGACCAGTACTGTTGGTTAGGGTAGAAGTGGACTAGAACCTGGGTTATTTTACTTGTCATAGAGCATGCCTGCTGCTACATAAGGCCCCTGGGCCACACACATCCCTTTGAAGACATCTAATGTAGAACTTATATGCAGGGTTCTGTAGTCAGCAGGCCCAAGTTCAAATCCCATCACTTATTTATTTACCACTGGTTCCTTGTCTGTAAACTGGGGATAATCACAGAGCCCTGTTGGAAGTAGTAAATGAGATAATGTATGTAAAGCACTTGGCAGGACCAGGCACACAGTAAAGTCTCAATGATGTTAACAATAATATTATTGGTCTGGCAGCAGTTAAATATGTTATTGAAATCATAAGAGAGAGAAAATATTTGCAAATCACTTATCTGATAAAGGATTAATATCCAGAATACATAGAAAACTCCTAAACTCAACAACAAACAATAAAACCACCTGATTAAAAAATGAGCAAAAGACTTTAATAGACATTTCTCCAAAGAAGATCTACAAATGGCCAATAAGCACACAAAAAAAGATGCTCAACATCAAAAATCATAGTAGAAATGCAAATCAAAACTACAATGATACAGAAAAAAAAAAACAAAAACTACAATGAGATGCCACGGCACACCCATTAGAATGCTATCAAAGCAACAGAAAATAAGTGTTGTGAGGGTGTATAGAAATTACAAAACTGTGCACTGTTTTTGGAAATGTAAAATGTGGAAAACAGTATGAAGGCTCCTCAGAAAATTAAAGGTAGAACTATATCACATGATCCAGCAATCCTACTTTGAGGCATATGCCCAAAAGAGTTGAAAGCAAGGTCTCAAATAGATATTTGGATACCCATATTCATAGCAGCATTATTTACAAAAACCAAAACATGGAAGCAACCCAAATGTCCATCAATGAATGAATGGATAAAATTTGGTATATACATATAATGGAATATTATTCAGCCTTAAAAAGGAAGAAAATTCTGACACATGCTACAACATGCATTAACCTTGAGGACACTGTGCTAAGTGAAATAAGCCAGTTACAATAAAGACAAAAACTGTATGATTCTACTTATATGAGGCACATAGAACACTCAAATTTATAGAGACAGAAAGTAGAATGGTGGTTGACAAGGAGTGGGAAAGAAGAGTTGTTTCATGGTTACAGTTTCAGTTTTGCAAGATAAAGAGTTCTGGAGATGGGTAAAGGTGGTGGTGGTGATGTATGGCCATGATGATTGCACAAAAATATGAAAAAATACTAAACTGCGATATGCAACAAGCATATAGGTAGTGCAACTTTAACAACCTGAGCTGGACTGAAATTGAGCTAAGATAAAGGTGCTAGAAGCCTCACCTTAGGAGGTAGGGGGAGAGCAGATCACAGTGGGAAAGGGCCAAGAGCATAGGGGTGATAGGTCAAGTATAGAAAGATTTCAGGGAGCTGAACAGAGGTCCTCTTCCTGGCCTCTGAGCTAATTGGTCTTCAAGGAGCTGGAGCTGGCACCTTATAGCCTGGTGACTCTCAGTAGTAGCTAACCCCAGCCTGCTATTCTGCATGCTGGTCTGTTTTAGTATCACCCACCTGGCTGTGTAGGAAGAGCCAAAGAAAGGCAGGGAGACCTATAAGTAGGCTGACCAGATGTCCCATTTTAAACAGGACAGAAAACAACAGTACTGTTTCATTTCCAACATCTGGTCAGCCTACTGACAACCTTAAATTTAGACCAGTGAGGCTAGGCTGACCATACATACTGACCATGTGTATCTACCTATAAGTCACCTTGAGAACTGTCAGAAACAGAGGATGTGTCATCTAGGGGACTTTGAAAGACTTCATGATGCTTTTATAAAATCCCTCCCCCAGCCCCCACCCACTCCAGAGTATTAGAGGGAGAACTCCTCGTGGCCAGAGTTCAAAGCAAATTTCTCAGCATCATGCAGTTGCCGACCTTCCCTGTGTTTTAGCACCATTGTACCCTATTTTAAAAGGTGGCTTATTTAGGGCCTTGTCTCCCCTCTGACACTCCTCCTACACAGCCCCGACTCCCAATGCACACACCCTGCCAGTGGCTCTCTTGCCGAAGCCCCCACTATTCATCTGAAAAGGCCCATGGCTGTCCACTTCTGCTGCACTTTTCACTGCAGACCTCGGTCTCTGACTCACCCAGCAATATGCAGAGAAAATTCAAGAACTGCAGAATGACACAAAACACCCTGTTCAAAATGCATCTTCCCTGAGCTGGAAGGGGATGAGCAGGCTCCCCAAGTACCTCACATGCAGAGGCCAGCTCCCCTTCCCTGCTGGTCTGCCCTCCTGGCAGAATCAACCAAACCAGGAGAGCACAGCAGTTTTAGAAAGTACCAACTGGCAACTCCCCCATCTCCCCACTGGCTCCCAGGGATTTCATTTCCTAGTCTTGCCTGAGCCAGAAATCTTAACCTGGCTCTGGAGAAAGGTTTAAGATGGTAAGATGTGGGTGAAGCCTGAGGTTAAGACCACTCCATCCACCTACCCAGTGAGGGAAAGCCAGGCTGGCCTGAGCATCCTCCCAGAGCTTTGAACCGGAAGGCAGCCCATGCTGAGACCCTGCCTGGAGACAGTGTGTTCTGTGCACGTGGCATATAATCAGAACAAAGTGAAAGCATCCTCCCTCTGGTATGTTTAATATACGTCCACTGTCCTCTGCTGGTTAGTGCCACTTGTTTGTTTGTTTTCTGATCTCTCTTTAACTGGTTGTCTTTCCATATAAATTTCAAAGTTGTAGTCAAACAAACATTAACATCATACCAGAAAGGGCTCTTTAAGATACTGCTGGGGGGCGGGGGTGTGTGAAGATCAAGACTCAATAGTTTCTCTGCTGTATTGTACACATCTTCATGCAGCTATTCCTAATGGTGCCTCTTTGTATTGTCACTGCCAATGGGCTAACCAAAGCTGGCCACCAAGGGAGCAAGAACAGCTGAAAGTAGCTCCAGCTCTGAGTATGATCAGAATCATGATATGGTGACAATATTCCCTGGAGGTTTAAAATACAGTTAGAGTATCACTCAGCAGATTCTAACTGCTGCAACCTTTCCTGGGGTTCTTGCCCTCAGCACACACTGGAGGATGGGAGTGTTAACTCATAAAATGTTTTTGGGACAGTGGGATCGCAGCACCAAGCCATGGATTAAACTGGACCTGTTCTAAGACCCCTTTCAACTCATGTATTTGGGCATCAGACCCAAGCAGCTTGCTGCAGGGATGGAGATACCCAAAATGTGACCAAACCTCAGGGTTCAAGATTTCCTGTTTGCAGAGAGGAGAACTTCTTTTGTCTTTCTTCCTATACCTGCCTAGCTTTGTATTTGAAAATTAGGGTTATAAATTACATATAAAATGTACCCTTTTTATTTTACAGTTTTGCATGTTTTGACAAACACACCAATCAGATAACCAGTACAATCAAGATACTAAAGTTACATTACCCCGTCTCAGGTTTTCTATCCTGCTTTGGGGCTGTCTTAATCCACTTGGGTTGCTGTAACTAAATACCAGAGACTAGCTGGCTTATAAACAGTAAGTATTTATTTTTCACAGTTCTGATGCCCAAGAAGTCTCAAAGCATAGTACTGGCAGATTTGGCATCTGGTGAGGTTTTCCGGGTTCATAGACACCTGTCATTTTGCTACATTCTCACCTGGTCAAAGGGGACAAGGGAGCTTTCTTTGCGCTTTTTTTATAAGGGCACTAATCCCATTCATGAGGGTTCCACCTTCGTGACCTAATCATCTCCCAAGGGCCCCACCTCCTAATACCATAGTCTGGGGAGTTAGGTTTCATTATATGAATTTTGAAGGAACACAAACATTCAGACCATGACAATAGTCAATCTCTTTTTCCATCCCCAACCCTGGCAACCAATACCTTTTCTAGAACATCATATAAATAAATTCGTTTACTATGCAGAGTCTTGAGACTGGCTCCTTTCATTTAGCATAATGCATTTGAGACTCATGCATGTTATTGCGAATATCAGTAATTTCTTCCTTTTTATTTTTGAATATAATCCTATTTATGAAATTATTTGTATGTTCATTTATTCACTAGTTGAAGGACATTTTTCCCTCTACAGGTTTTGGTGATCATAAATAAAGCCACTATAAAAATTCACATATGGGTTTTGACATAGGCATCAAATTTCATTTCACTTGGGTAACTCTCTGGGGCTGATATTGCTGTACTGTATGGTAAGTGTATGCTGAATTTTATTCAAAACCGCCAGACTGTTTCCAAAGCAGCTGTGCCATTTTGCATTCCTACCAGCAATGGATGCGAGTTCCAAATACTCTACGTGCTTGCCAGCACTTGGCATCATCAGTTGCAGTTTCTTTTGAAACATATAGCAATCTTGTTCTTTAGAAAAGGCAGCTGAGCCAACAAAGATGTGTGACTTACTCAGATGACCAAACCGTTTGGTCAGAATTTGCACTCAGAACCCTAGATTGTCCTATACTAGGTTTAGCCCAGTGTTTTAACCTGACCTAATCCCATCTCCTCCTACACAGCACCATGATAGACAAATAACACAATAAGAACATAACAAAGAACTCAATTAAAAAATTGATACAGGATTTGAGTAGACATTTCCTCAAATAAGGTATACATGGAAAGATGTTCAACAGTGTTAGTCATCAGAGAAACACAAATCAAACCCACAACAAGATATCACTTCACATCCACCAGATGGCTATAATAAAAACAAAAACAAAACAGAAAGTAACAAGTATTGGTGAGGATGTAGAGAAGTTGCATTGCTAGTGGGAATGTAAAATGGTACACTCACTCTGAAAAACAGTATGGAAGTTCCTCAAAATGGTAAACAGAGTTACCATATCACTCAACAATTCCCATTCCTAGTTTGGTACATACCCAGAGAATTGAAAACATATCTTCACACAAAAACTTGTACACAAACGTTCATGCTAACAGTATTCATGATAGCCAAAAAGTGGAAACCACCCAAATATCCATCAAGTGATGAGTGGATAAACAAAACATAGGCAATACATACATGGAATATTGTTCTACCGTGTAAAGGAATGGAGTACTGACACACGCTACCACATGCATGAACCTAGAGGTCATTACGCTAAGTGAAACTAAGTCAAACACAAAAGGCTAAATATTACATGATTCTGTTTGAACGAAATGTTCAGAACAGGCAAATCCACAGAGGCAGAAAGTAGATTAGTGGTTGCAAGAGGCTGGGGGAAGTGGACTGGAGCGTGACTGCTAATGGGAATGGGGTTTCTTTCGTGGGTGATGAAAATGTCCTGGAATTATATAAAAGATGAAAATCACTCAACTTCGTGAATGTACTAAAAATCACTGAATTATACCTTTTAAAGTGTGAACTTTATGATATGTGAATTAAATCTCAATAAAGCTGTTATTAAAGGGAAAACAGAGTGTATACATATATACACTGCCTGGAAAAATTCCAGCCACAAATGCCTCTATTTTTCATATTACATGGCTGGATACTTTCTGGACAGCCTCTGTGTGTGTGTGTGTGTGTGTGTGTGTGTGTGTGTGTGTGTGTATGTCCTGACTTGGGAGAACATGTGGGTAAAGGAAGGTATGACAGGACAAGAACCAAAACTGGGGATGAAAGACCCAACTTCTCCCCTTATTTGCTCTATGACCTTGTAAAAGTCCACCTTTAACCCCTTTGACACTGTTTTCCTCATTTGAAATATGGAGAAAATGACATTCCCGTCAAAGTGTTTTTGTATGGGTCAGATAAGATAGTGTCTATAAAAGTACCTTATAACATATACATTGCTATTTAAATGTTAGTTATTACCCTAAGGTCTTAAATTTTTCTCTGAAATAGTAACTCTCTTTCCACGAGATTTGATCTGCTTACGAGTGACCTCGGCACTTGTAGATTCTGCTCCTCCTTCGGCCCTCAGTGCTTAACAGAATGTTCACCATAGTAAATACTCCCTAAATTTATTCAACAATTGAGCAGTAGTGTAGGTCTGGGCTGTCAACGTAAACAAGATTTAATTGTGCCCTCAGGAAGGTCAGTCAAATGGGATGGAAGTAGGAGACAGATATCTAAATGTACAACTATAATAATGCATGTGCATGCCGTTATAGTGAGATGAGGAGGTGATCATGTACAGACACCCACCCTTTTCAGTGTGTGTCTCCTGGAGATAAAAGATGAGGAGTTGATGGGTGGAGAATTTGTGTCTCCAACCATTGGGTCCTATGTGCTTTCGATAAAAAGAAAGTGTTGAACATGGTTCAAAAAGTTTTCTAAAGATTTATGAGACTGGCTAGTTAAGGAAATAAAAACATCACTTACATATGATTGCTAATAGAAAGGAGACTTGAAAAATATAGTCCTGCAGCTAGGGGCCATGCTTAGCTCACCCTCATTCCTGGTAACCTCTCAATTATTTTGTCTTAAAAATCCTATAAAAACATCATGTAATTCCCTCCAATACTGTGTTCAAAGCAAAGCAACACAGAGGGGATCAGCCTATGTATTTTCCAAGTTATTCATAGGGCTCAAGTCCCATGAGGGAGGCATTCTGCACCCACGGCTTTTAGGTCATATGTTGTTCATAATGGGTCCCTGGAAATCCAGTTGTCTTTTCCTAGGACCCCAGGATGTCATGACCAAAAATATACATTTCAAACCCTCTCCACCTCCAAAGATCTGCTCAAAAAGGGTTTTGCTGTAGCTTTTCATCCTTAATATTGAAATATTTCCGTAGATGATTATTTGGCATAGGAAGTTTTAAAACCTTGGTATTTGGAATAACTTGCTAATGTTTTCTTACATTACATCCTCTTGTGGGTCCATAAAATCCCAAAGTTATTGCAAATAAATAAATGGAGTTTCTCTTCATGATGTAAACCAGCTTTCAATGAAGTCACTGAGGGGAAGTTTGGTTTGGATGGAAGCAGCGCCCACCCGGAGCAGGTTCTGCTCTCCCACCTCCGGGGCTGCAGACGCTGGTCAGCAGCTGCTCTCGGGCAACCAAAGGCAGCACACTCCTGCTGCTACATTTCTTGTTTTAACTTCCAGTGGGAAACTCAATATTTTTCAATGTTCCTTTTTCCTAAGGTCGTCTGCATGTGGTGACCAGTCCTCAGAGCTGGTTGGAGAGACTGGATGTGTCGGTGCTCACTGCCCATATCTAAACTTGAGGTCCTGGGGCAATCTGGCAGTACATTGGCACCCCTAATGCTAGTGTGTCTTGCCCTAAGTCACAAGGTTGCAGGCTTCCCCAGGCACAATGGGGAACATTATTCAGGATGACAGAAAGGTGGAGTTCAGAGGCTGGTTCCTAGGAGAGAAGCAGGCTCTGTGGGCCTTGTTGTGGGGGTACTTCTGGGGCACATCCTGGGAGGGAACAGTTCTTCTGGACTCACCTCATGGGAGTACTCAACAGGCAGCCTCCTGTATACCTGCAGGCACCCCACCCTTCCCTATGTCATGGCACCAGAGTATTAGGCAGAGTATGACACAGTATTGGTGTGGAAGTAATTACCACTCAGTCCCCAGTTTGGGTCCAGAGAGCCAATACTCACAGCCCTCCTTGGCTAGACAATTTCCTTTTCCACTTCTTTAAATATAAGGCCTCTTTTCCCCACCTCTGCCCCACAAAAATAATTCTCCTGTGCTAACCATCATCCAGAAATCTACTTTTAAAACAATAACTAGAGCACAATTTGGAACTAGAATTACAATTGTTGCTGATTTTTATGAGGTCTAGCAATTAAGTTCTTGAACTTGTCACTGTGAGCTTACACTGGCAGCACTGTACAAACAACTCGGTAAGGTTTTATAACCTTGGTATATCTGTGTCTCACAGCTGTGGTTGTGTTGACATGTGGCAATATCTTGCTGAGTGGCATTCATTATTGTTGTGTGTTTTTGTGTACTGTCATGAGAATGTTGGAGTTTGAATTAGAGCAATGAACAAATATTAAATTTCTTGTTAAACTTGGCAAGAGTGGAAGTGAAATCAGGGACATGTTAGTCCAAGTTTATGGGGATAATGCCATGAAGAAAATGGCAGTGTACAAATGGATTAAACGTTTTTCTGAGGGGAGAGAAAGCATCACTGATGAATAGAGGTCAGGGCGGCCAGTCGTGAGAATGGCTAGAACCAATGAAAACATTGCAAAAATTCATCGAATTGTAGGCTCACTGTGAGAAGCATAGCAGACCAAGTAAACATCAATAGACAAACAGGAAAATCTTAACTGGAAATCTTGGTGTGAGAAAGGTGTGTGCAAAAATTATCCCAAAGAAGCTCACCAATAAACAAAAGCAAAGGAGAGTCAGTTTGCCAAGACCTTTTGGAGAGGCAAGACAATGTTTTGGGCCGTGTTATCACTGATGATGAAACATGGGCGTACCAATACGACCCTAGAACAAAGCATCAAAGTGCATAATGGAAGTCAGCCAATTCTCCATGACCAAAAAAATTCCATTAGTCCAAATCAAGAGTCATAACAATGTCGCTAACCTTTTTTGATATCAGAGGCTTTGTTCATTATGAATTTGTACCAACTGAACAGTCAACCATGTTTACTGTCTGGAAGTGCTGCAAGGGCTGTGTGAAAAAGTTAGATGAAAACAACCTGAACCTTTCACCAACAACTCATGGCTCTTGCATCACGACAATGCACCAGCTCACACGGCACTGTCTATGAGGGAGTTTTTATTGAGTAAACAAATAACTGTATTGGAACACCCTCCCTACTCACCTGATCTGGCTCCCGTGACTTTTTTCTTTACCCAAATACAAAGGAAATATTGAAAGGAAGATATTTTGATGACATTCAGGACATCAAGGGTCATACAATGACAGCTCGGCTGGCCATTTCAGAGAGTTCCAAAATTTCTTTGAAGGGTTAGAGTAGGCCCTGGCTCCAGTGCATAGCTTCCCAAGGGGAATACTTCAAAGGTGACTGTAGTGATATTTAGCAATGAGGTAGGTAGCACTTTTTCTAGGATGAGTTTCTGAACTTAATTGTCAGACTTTGTAGATGATGTGGACATATTGTCAAGTTTCTTTATTCCTTTTCTTTCTCTTAGGGTAGGAATTGGCATTTTATAAGGGTTTGAAGCTCTGGACTCAAAGTTCTGCCTTTAGATTGCCTTTAGATTTGCATCTGCAGCTAAATGAAAATTAGCCCAAGAGTTAAAGAGCCTAAGGCTACCTCAAGTAGCTTCAGAGGGAAAGGCTGGTTTTAAGTGCAGCATCTGCTATCTGCTATCTTGTTGGACCATGACCAAGTTAGAGGGAGAGAATGAAGAGTTCAAAGCAGGCTGACCAGACATACCATTTTAAATGGGACAGAAAACAATAGTATTGTCCAGTGTCAAACAGTATGTATGGTCAACCCACTGACACCTTGAATTTAGCCCAGTGATACTAGATTGACTATATGTACCATTTGAAATGGGACAGTACCATTTGAAATCAGACAGTACCACTGTTTTCTGTCCCTTTTAAAATGGAAAGTCTACTGAATGACCAAAGGAGAGAGTGAAGTGAAGTGATAGGCTTATGACTCACTAATAATTTTATTGGCCTTAAAGCTTCCTGACTCCTTGTTGGTTGTTATTAGAACACCCTGCCTTCACCTCATCTGTCTGGAAGTTGGCCTCTCTCTAATTTTCCTTAAGATGTCATTCTTGCCTTTTCCCTTGGTGCTTTGATTTTCCTCCTCTTACTGATAAGAGTATCACTGGGTATCAAACTCCACAGGCTGAGCCAAAGGGAAATTTGGGGCTCAGGAGGGTTGGGGCACACCTGCAGAGTGTCTCCTGATGACTGGCCCTCTGCAGGCCTCTCCTCTCCTCATAACCCTGAGTCTCACCCCCACGTCTGCCCAAGAAACAGCCAGGGCTCATCCCATGATGCCCACATTGATATTTACTTACCAGGTGTTTACCCATCACCACAAGAAGCCCCAGATCCCAACTTGCCCCTCCCACAAGAACTCATCCCACAGAGCCCAGCACATCCCCCACCTAAGCAACTCCCCACCCTTCCAAACCCCAAGCACCTCAGCTGGAAGCCCTCTGGAAAGCATAGCCAATCATCAGCAGAATCCCAACACCCTCTGCCGCATCTCTGAGCTCAGATGCGAGTCTGATCACCTCTGAGGACACTGATATCCTGGAGCCCTGGCAGGTGTCCTCCTTGCTCACCATCTTCCTTCCCAGATCATTGTCCCTCCTCCTTCAAACAGCAGCCTATAGCCTGGTCGTCTGTGACCCGTCTGTCCCATCGGTGCTCCCACAGCAGCATCCAGACATACTGTCACCACTCCCATTTTAAAACAAAACAAAACAAACAAACAAAAACAGCGATCAACCCAGGTAGTGCAGATTTCTTTCCTTTCTAGTAAACTCCTCAAAATCTGTGTATTGCTGCTGCCTCCCATTCCTTTTCTCCCATTCACTTTCTTTACATTTTTAAAAACACTTTATTAAGAAAAATTTCATGTAGAATTGTACACCTGGAACTCATGTAATTTTTACTAACCAATATCACTCCAATAAATATAACAATTAACAAAAGTAGCCAACACTAAACAAAAAGAAAATTTTCAGTCATATATAACAATAGAGAATATTATAATGAACCCTATTATAATATAATCACATTGCCTAGATTTAATCATTATAAACATGATGCTTACTTGCATCATTTCTTTTATTCCCTTGCTAAAGTATTTTAAAGTAAGTTCCAGATAACATGACATTTCACTCTTAAAATATGTCAGGATGCATCTGTGAAATAATAAGTAATTTCCTTACATAACTAATATTATGTGAGAACAATGATGTAACAATATTGTCATGTGTACTATGTAACAATAATTTCCCCCCGTTGTCTCCTAAAACCTACCCACTCCACTTAGGGATTTTATCCCCACTATTCCACAGACACATTTCTTACTTAAATCATTCTTGACCAATAAGCCCAATGGCCATTTCTCACTGGTGGGGTAACCAACCACTCCAGTTTCAGTGCTAAACCCAAAAGAGTCCTGGGCAAACTGGGACAGTTGGTGGCCCTATTTCTCAGTTCTGATCTTTCCGAACCTTTCAGGAGCAATTGACAGAGGAGATTACTCCTTTCTTCCTGAACAGCATGCTTCCCTTGCCCTCTGGGGCACTGCTCTCTCTTGGTTTCCCCTCCTTCTCTGGCCACTGTGCATCTGCCTGACCTTTGAACATGTCCCAGCATTTTCTGTCCTCAGCTCTATCCCATCTTCCTCACTTTCAACTCCCTGATGACTTGCAGATTTCTATTTGCAGCCAGACCTCTATCTCACCCAGACACAAACTCTTACTCCCACTGATTCCTTGGCACCTTCTCTTGGAAGTCTCAAAGGCATCTCAAATTTAGCAGTCCAAAACCGAACTCTTGATCTCACCCCTAAAACCAGCTCTTCTTATAGCGCTCCTTATGGCAGTGAATGACAGCTTCATTCTTCTGTCGGCTCAGCAGAAAAGCCGGAGTCACCTTGGACTCCTCCCTTACACACTCGTGTGCGGCCCACCAGCAAATCCTACTGGGCCTTCTTTCGGAAATCATTCACAATCCAACTATTTCTCACTATCTCCATTGGCACCATTTCTTGCTCAAATTATTGCAATAGGCCCCTAACTGATGTCCCTACCCCAGTCAATGATCCTTTCCACCATGCTAAAATGCTGTGATTTTTACGTCCTTCTGTTCAAGTTTCACGAATGGGAAGAATCATGTATTGACAGATACATGACAGTATTTCCCCGTGAATATACCCCAGAGGAATATATTAGGTCATAGGCATGATACTGACTTAATTTTGTTTGATTTTACAAAAAAATCTATCCTACACTATGTCTAAATAACTACAATTAAAGATCAAATCAGTTAGGAATGTGAAATGTCACTTGCACATTTCTCTACATTTTAAAAAGCTAAATTATACATGAAACAAACAGTTTGGTCACTGTCATCTTAATCCTGTTTATATTGACATGGATTTTAAGTATTTTATAACTTGTGTTAAAATGCATGATTCTTATATTAAAAAGCCCAAGAATATTAGGGAAACTTGCATAGTTAGATCCTATGTAATGTGTCCATTCCTTGAAGTCAAATTTTTTTAAGGTAAGGCTGCATGACCATAACAACCTAATGTTTTAGTTTTTCATTACTAATAGTACTAATAGTACTTCTCACAAGTAAGCGGGTTTCTAAGTTGTCCAAACATAGTATTAATTTTAGCACTGTATCATGTTCTTTGCCTTTTTTTTGTAAAAAAAGAAGCAATCCCAATTCTTCTACAATAATTCTTTAAAAACTAACATGACAATTGTTTTACTATGTTTCTAATTATCTTTCTCCAGAAGCTCTCCAGCAAACACAACCATTATTATTTATAATTCTCAATAATCAATAAAATATTGGCCAAGCACTTTATTACTAAGATTACATACAAAAAGGTATGGAGAATGTTATCTGTGATTTATCCACCAATAATCTTAATGGAATACCTACTGCAACCACAAAGCCATGTCGAAATCTATAGTGACAAACAGATTTCACTTCTCCTAAAGCATTACTGACTTGCTCTGCAAAAGTAAAAAGCTGAGTCAACTCCCTGAGAAGCCAGTGGGAAGGAGCAGCTCCTTGAGGTGGGTTGTGTCTTATGTGCAGGCATCCTCCTTGGAGAGAGGAGGGGGTGCTTCCCATCCAGAGAGGGAGCACTGCCTGGTCCCTCCCCTGGAGACTGAGCAGACTGGGCCTTGGCCATCATACTTCCTTCTTTTCCATTTCCCTGAAGTTATGATATGCATCTGGGTGCAATTCCTCCAGCTCCCTGTCATGTAATTGCTGCTAAATCTTCAGAGGCTGCTGTGATCTTTGTGATCTCTTCCACAATGTCAAAGGACTTCCTCCAATCCTTAATCACCTGCTAACTTTACCCCATGTTTGCTCAGCCATATCCTTAAGGAGGCATGAGCTGCTGCTGTAAAACTTACAATTTTGCTCTAGCAAGCTCTTGCCTTTGTTTCTCTGGACCAGATCCAATATGGTCACTGTACACCTTTTTCAGCCCTTGTTCAACACTGTTGAACAAGGTAGGAGAGACCACAACAGAGCCAACAGAACTCTTACTGATGTTGCCTAACACACTTCACCCAGGATAACCTGGCAGTACCCTCATCATCAGCTGACTGCATGTGCAGGATGGTGGGCTACTGCTCATTGGGGGCTATGCTGCTCTCCTTGGCTAATAGTGCCTGTGAATGGGAAACATATATATTATCTGTGAATGCTAATGAGTCACAAGTTTCTGTGTGCATTGTGAGTCTACCCACCCCACCCCTCTCAGTACCTGAAGTGCTAATCACCTATTAAATCTTTTGACAAAAAAAAAAAAAAAGGCTGAAGACCTCCACAAAGTAGATTTATTCAGCTTACCTTACCTAATTTGATTCAGATTCAAAGGCTCCATGTTCTACTTGTAGCTCACTTTTTCTTCACCGTAACAGTCAAGTCTGCACAGCCAAGCTGAGAAGGAGAGCTAGTAAGAGTTTCTGATACTCCCTTAGCTCACACCAGATATCCCATAAAATTAAGGTTCATTGTAAACACCTAATTACTTCACTACAGATAACTGGACACCCTCCTTCAGAGAGAAGCAGTCATTCAGTTTAGTTTGTTTCAAATTATTTTTCTGTACTTCAAATGAAATAAGCAATCATTGATCTTTGTTTATGTAGCATCTCTTCCCCTTTCCTAATTAACATTCTGATTTCTTTTTGGGGGAATTACCTCTTCCCTTCCTGTGTAGTTTGGGTGAGACTACCCCACTTCCCCTCACAGAAACTTAGAAACTCGATCCTTTCCTCTCATCACATTAGGATAGCCAATGGCATGCCTACAATAAGAACTCAACCATTGTACACTTCATCTCAAGACTGATTCTTGAATGACCCAAGGGTGACAGCTTTGCTTTATCCAGATTGTTCCAGCTCTGGCATTATTCCCATACTACAGGCTTCTTCATTCTGGAGAAGTCTTACTTTCTGCCTGTCCCCAAAACTAGTTCTCCAGTCTCCCTGTCAATCTGTGAACATCACAGAGCTGCCAATATACTCTCCTTATTTGGGTGGTCCATAGCTCTGTCTGTTGCTTACACCAGAGCCCTCAGTCTAGCTCACCAACACAACTGAGGGAAATGTACTTTTAACTCCACAAACATCTTCTCTTCGGCCTGCTATAGTTCAGCAAACTCCTAATTATTAGGGCTATGTGTTTTCACTAAATCTACAGATACATGATTAGACTTGCTGCACTGGCACTCTTTGTGGACTATACGCAATGGCCAGTGTGCTGAATCACTTGAATATTTTTCAACCCACTTGACTATTCTGGGCTTTATTCATCACTTAAAAAGAAATCCAGATCCTTCGTTTTTATAAAACTGGCTTAAACTATTATGATCGGATGAGACAGCGCTGCTTTAGTTACATCACCTCAGCATGCCTGCTTGAGAGCCTTCGGTGGGTTGTGATTATCCTTCCCTTCCCAGAACTAGTGTGATTAAAAACCTTCCCATCGAATCTGTCCTTCAGAGTCATCAGTGGGAATGAAAACGCTCCTAACTGTGCTTATGTGAAGTGGGGGAAAGGTAAGCAAGGGTCAGGGATGCCTAGATGGAGGTACCTGTGACAGGGAGGAAAGAATGCCACCCACCCAGAGAACAGAGTATGAAGTCACGTGTGAGGAATGGTGATGGGGAAGGGGTCAGCATGAGGCACCAGCCAGGGGACTCCAGTGAGTGGGCACAGCAAGTGCCAGAGCTGCCACTTTGACGAGGTTTGTTCCCTGAGAAACCCTCACACTTGTAGCTAACTAGATGTGTGCATTCCACACAAAGGGCCTGAGGGAGGTGTTTGTGGTGGCGCCTGCTGAGGAGGGGACAGGCAGGAGAAGAGCAAGCTAAGGGATCCTCAGGATCCCCATAATAGAGGCATCTCTTCATCCCAAGGCTTTGTCTTACAACAGCAGCAAAAAAAGAACAGACTGCCTGCGTTGGCATTTTGCCAAGCCCTGTTTATCAGTCTCTCAAACCCGCCTCCTGCCACTCTCCAACGTTTGAGAAATCCTGCTTCTTCAGGGAGCAGCTCACTGGAGCAGGGTTCCCAGAGAGCTGAGATCTCTATGGAGATCAGCCAAGCCCCAAAGACCCAACGTATAGCATGAACACAGCAAGGAGTATTCGGAACCGAACACCCATCTGAGCCTTGAAGGATGGTCGCTGAAGTGCAGAGGTGTGGCTGGAGGGGAGGAGAGAAACTGAAAGCGCCAGTGGGTCAGCTCAAAATGCAGGTCTGGGGGGTGCAAAGTGCTACAGCTGCTTGGGAGGACCGTGTGGGGCTTCCTCAGGAAACTGGGAATGGAGCTACCGTATGAGCCCACAATCCCCCTTCTGGGGAGCTACCCCCCAAATTTGAAAACCTTTGTCCGCAAATATGTATGCACCCCAATGTTCATTGCAGCACTGTTCACGATGGCCATGGAAACAACCAAAGTGCCCTGTGACAGATGACTGGATAAAGAAGCTGTGGTACATACACACAATGGAATATTACTCAGCTGTAAGAAAAGATGAAATATTGCCATTTGCAACAAAATGGATGGACCTGGAGATCATCATGCTAAGTGAGATAAGCCAGACAGAAAAAACCAAGAACCATATGACCTCACTCACATATGAAATATAAAACTGAAAGTAACACAGAAACAAAAACTCATGGACACGGTCAATAGTGTAGTGGTTACCTGAGGGTAAGGCAGGAAGAGGGTGGGAGAGGAGGGAGGGGGAGTCAAATACACGGTGATGGAAAGAGCACTGACTCTGGGTGGTGAACACATAACGCAACACATAGACAATGCCCCATAGAATTGTACACCTGGGACCTATGTAATTTTTGCTAACCAATGTCACCCCAGTAAATTTAAAAATAATTTTTAAAAAGAACAATAAAACACAAATCTGCAAACACAGAAGAAAATAAAATAATAAAATGCAAATCTGGTGTGTGCAAGTGTTTGAACAAGGCTACCAGATGGCTCAAAGGAAAGAAAAAAGTAGAGGGCTGCTGCTTCCTGGAAACTTGACTTTATTACTTCCTTTTTGTGTGTGATAAACTTCACCATTTTAAAGGGTACAGTTTGATGAGATTAGCATACAAGGGCTGTCCAGAAAAAATCCAGCCATTGTCAATACAGGAATAGTTATATGGCTGGGTACTTTCTGGAGAGCCCTCGTGTTCACAATGTTGAGTAAACCACCTCCTCTATCTAGTTCCAGAACACCTTCCATTACCTCAAATAGAAACCTCATACCATTAGCAGTCACTCCCCAGTCTCCCTTCCCCCAACCACAAACCAACTTTCTATCTATTTGAATTTTCCTATTCTTGATATTTCATCTGAATGGAATTATATAATACCGTGTCCTTTTGTGTCTGGCTTCTATCACTTAGCATAATGTTTTCAAGGTTCATCACATGGTAGTGTGTCAGTATTTTTCCTTTTCATGGCTGAATAATATTCCACTGTATGGACATACCACCTTTGTTGATTCATTCATTAGTTGATGAACATATGAGGTCAGTCATCACACTTACAATGGCGGCATTGTACAATCAACTCAACAAGGTATCATAACCTTGGCAATGTGGTAGCAAGTTTGTGAACTTAATTGTCAGATTTTAGAGAGACCCACCCTCATGATCTAATCACCTCTCAGAGGCCTCACCTCCTAATACCATCACATTGAGGGTGAGGTTTCAGCATAGGAATTTTGGAGAGAAACAAACATTTCAGTCATAGCACCTGGGAACTTTATTTACTTTTTAATGTATTTCTCCCCTTTACTTCTGTGCTCTGTGGTATGACAACAGATCTCATCAGAAAAAGAGTTCCAAAGTTGCTTTGAAGGGTAGATTAGACACTGGCATCAGCGCATAGCTTCCCAAGGGGAGTACTTCGAAGGTGACCGTAGTGATACTCAGCAATGAGGTATGCAGCCCTTTTTTCTAGGGTGAGTTCATGAAATTAATTGTCTAACCTCATATGGATTGTTTCCGCTTTGTGGCTATTAAGAGTAGTGCTGCTGTGAATATTTGTAAGTTTCTATGTGAAGATAAGCTTTCATTTCTTTTGAGTATCTCCTAGGAGTGGAATTGCTAGGCTATAGACTTCATTACTTCTTGAAATTCTGTCCTCAGTGCAGGAGTATGGGGCAAAATGACCACAGTGCTGTCCTTGCTGCCATGCTTCTGGATATGAAGTTCTAGGCACAGGGGATGCCATGTGATGGTTTGACGTGTGCCCTTGGTGCCTGCAGGAATGTGGTCAGGAGCACAGTCTCCCTGGAAAAAGGAGGTAGAAGGTGACGTGGCAAAGGCAGCCAAGCCAGAGTCAGAGGACCCTTGCAGGGAGCTCCCACTGCCTCCTGCTGTCAGCAGACTCCTCCCATGAGCCTGTGGTCCATCCACATCCCATCCAAAGCTGTTCTTCCCAGAAGCATTTAAACATGGGTCAGGTAGTTAGGTGAATAGGTGCAAAGAGTTGGTAAGAGTTTTTTTAAGATACTACCCTGATGACTTGGTCATTTCAGGCTTTCAAAACAAACTGCCACAGACTGAGTGGCTTATAAACAACAGAAATTTATTTCTCACAGTTCTAGAGGCTGGAAGTCCAAGGTCAGGGTGCCAGCACAGTTGGATTTGGGTTGCAGACTGCCATTTTCTCACTGTGTCCTTAGTGGCAGAAGGAATGAGGGAGCTCCCTGGGGTCTCTTTTATAAGGGCGCTAATCTCATTCATGAGAGATCCACCCTCATGACCTAATCACCTCTCAGAGGCCCCACCTCCTAATACCATCACACTGGGGGTGAGGTTTCAGCATAGGAATTTTGAGGAGAAACAAACATTTCAGTCATAGCACCTGGGAACTTTATTTAGTTACTTTTTAATGTACTTCTCCCCTTTACTTCTGTGTTCTGTGGTGAGAGTTCAGAGAGCTATTAGTCTGCACCCCCTTCACTCTGCTTTGGCCCATCTCATGCCCAGATTTTCCTGCTGCAACAAGAATTTAGTGATGCTACCTGCACTTTCTGGAAGAATGCATACTGTGACATTTCTGAACCAATGTGATGCTCTGCCTTCCTCTTCATTCCCTCTGTAAACTGCTACCTTGGCTAATGGCCAGAAGAGAAGGCATACCTTTCTTTTAATGTAAGCTTGTCTCTCTCTGACTTGTTAGGCTATTTTGTGTTCCTCTCATCAAATAAATCCCATAGGTACTGTTGTCATCATTCAAATGGATTCTCACCCTAACAATGCAGGTGCTGAAGATACCCACAAGATGATAACGAAGGCTGTCTTCTGTGATGGTGGTCGTGGTAGTGGTGGTGAAGATTGAGATGTTGTTTCTAGAGTTAAATAAAAATTTTATTTAAAAAAAGACGGTCTTGCTAACACCAGGTATTCTGGGGAATATGTATCTTAACCCACACCTTGAACGTGTGCAGACCTAGCCTAGGTGGCTAATGATGCTAGCAGGTAAGAAGGTACTGTGTCTGCCCCCAGGAGAACCCATTTTAACCACTGCTTTTTCAATGCATTTTGTGGTGGATGCTCTGCTCAAAGAAAGGGATGTGAAAATGAACAAGACATGTTTGTTGTCCTCAAGGAATTTCTAGAAATACGTAACATTACTAGAAATACGTAAAGGGATGTGATATGTTGAAGGTTATGAGGGAAAAGGGACGGAAGCCACACAAAGAGCACTTTGCTTCACTGACACCAATGCTTGAAAGTCAGCAAACCATTGCGTGGATACTCCTCCGGCCTAGACCACTGCCGCGGGGTGGAGAGAGGGGAGACTGGTACTTTGGACCTGATGAGTCCACTTGGGCCTTTCCTTAAACTCAGCAGATCGTCCCCTCTTTAGACACTACTGAGACCACAAAGCCTAGATAATCGTCATGGAAGGATTTTCTTAGAAAGCAAAAAGATGCTGGTGGCTTCTTTCAGAAAGGTATATATTTGGGCAATTAATTAAATGAAGTGCATCCTTAAAGTCTGTAGTAGATACAGTCTCTAAATTCTAAGGGCACTGAACACCCCAATATTTATATGAATATACTTAAACCAGGGGGTGCAGGGGGGTTGGAAACAGCTATAAAAGGCTATGCCCTCATGGGCCCTGCAGCAGGAAGAGCACAGGGCCAGCAGGAAAGGGCCACCACGGCGCTGTAGCCTGCAGGGGTTCCTTCCAGTGGGTACTGGGATTTTAGCTAATTTTTCAGATCCCTGTCAAGTATTCTGAAGAATTTCAGTCACAGAGCTGTGCCTGGAGTCAGCATTGGTCAGGTGAGCTGTTAGTCTGGGAGACACTCTGATGATGACAGTTATGAGGGAAATGCTACTTTTTGAAGGACCCATCCCTTCTTCAGTGACTGTGTCTTTGGAGTAATGTTTTGTATCCTTCAGGGCCTTTCATCCGAAAACAGCTTGCACAAAGGGGCCTTCTTGCCACTGCCATGAGGTGAGGATCCTTGTTTGAGGAAGCTGACAGAAGGCTCCCAGAGCCTGAGGCTCAGTTCGGAAGCAGGACTGGAAATCCATCCCTTGCCCCGGACTCTGGGAATGATGTGTGGCTTGCTCCCCCGCTCGTCGGCCCCTTGCAAGGCAGGGGAGGCAAAGGCAGCACCAACAGGAGGCTTTCAATGCTTAAACTGTTAACTAGCATTTTTCTAAAATGTGTTTCTGGTTAGTTTAAAGAAGGATAAACAAGATTTAATAGCTGGCAATGAATCACATTTTTTTCCCTTCCTAAATGCTATTTGGATCCACTCAAACGCCTGTCATTCTACTTTTGTACAAATAAATAAATCTCCTTTTCTTTTGCGCATTTTTCTCTGTCCTGCATTTCCTAAAATACAATTTGTTTGACGGATGAGTTAAGCGGTTCTGAGGTTTGTTTTTGACTCTGTAGGCAACTGGGTTGTTTTCTCATCATAATTCAGTGGGACAAGGTTATCACCCCACAAACACCAACACCTCATTTAGAACCAGAAGCACCCCCTACAGAAGAAAGAAATTGCTAATGTCCTCGATATAAGTTTCTGTTGTTGCATATGAAGTTCCTTGTATCAATGTCTCTGCCCTGCCCTTTCCCTTTCCTCTGGTTTACTTGGTACACACAGGCATTCTAAAGTGGAATTATAGACAGACAGAAAGCAAACTCGAGAGGACGCACAGAGGTACGCCCATCACTTAGGCCTGGGCTCTAGGATCATGAACCTGACAAACCTGTGTCATCTGAAAGCAAAATTAACCCAGAGAGTAATTTTATTTTCTGAAACACAAGCCACATAACCATGGATTTCTTTTTTAAAGAGAAAGACCTGTGAAATAGTTACACTGACATTAAACCTATGTATTGTTTAAAGTAATCGGGGTGGAATGAAACTGAAATGTTCTCCAAACAGACTTTGGATCAAGCAGACATTTCATTTGGTTTTAAGTATCTGGAACAGAGAAGAGTCTTTTAAGTAATTGCCCATTATAACAATAGATGAGGCAGGTCTACAAGAACATGTTGGAGGTCTTATTTTCAAGTTCTCCTAACGCAGAGCCTCTGTGAGCCTATTTCAAATGCTCTGTCAGTGCTTCTCCTCAGCAGAAACGTGGCTGCCCAGGCAGGAGGTTCCGAGAGGGAGACGAGCCCAGAGCCCAGAGCCCAGAACCCAGAACTCAGGAGTAGGCTCATGGTTCTGCCGGTTCTTAGTTCTCAGGGTGGTTAGGGAATGAAGAGGGAGAAGTAGACTTCCACATGAGAGCTGTCCTGCAGTCCCACCTCTCCCCATCCCACTTCCCAAGTTCAAGCACAAAGCCTTGTAGCAACATGGCCTACCCAGTCTGAAGATTATTTCCCCCAAGATTTTCAGAAGACTTTTCCCATCACAGTACTGTTTAAATCTGCCTCTGAGCACTTCTTAGATTGGGTTGCAATGCTAATGTTTACAAGCCTGTAATGACCTCAAGAACAGGGACCTTTTCATTTGTGGATCTCCCCGTATCTAGCACAGAGGGTATGATGACCAGCCAATAGATGACTGAATGATTGTGTGAATGAAAGAATACCAAACAGCACTGATTAATAATCAATTTCCTTTCCCAACTTTCATTTATCAGCTATATGTAATAAGATATATAATTTTTAAAATAAGAAACATTAAAAGCATGATTTCCACTAAGTTTCATGAAATTTGGAAATAGCTTATGGGGGCTTCATCATGATGTCTACTGGGCCCCAGGGTCCAGAAAACCTGAACTGGGAACTATAGGGCCAGGCCAGTGGTCCTCAACCCTGAGTATGCATTACAATCCCCTGATGGGATTCTTAGACCAGATTGCTGGGTCCTGCACCCAGAGGTTCTATTTTGTTTTGTTTTGTTTTGTATGCGGGTAGCTCCCTGGCTGGGAATCGAACCCAGGCCCCAGCGTTGACAGCGCCAGCACCAAGGCCTTAAGCCACTATACCACCAGGGAACTCCCAGAGGTTTTGATCTAGTACTTGGGGTGCTGCTGGTGCTGCTGGTCCAGGAACCACACTGTGAGAAACAGTGGTCTAAGAGAACGAGCAGGGGTGGTGGCTGATGACTTCGTGTTTTTGTGCTGACTAAATTGCACGACCTTTGTTAGACCATTAATCTGTTTCATGATGGCCCGTGGAGATGGAGAGTGGCAATGGCACCCTCTGCCCACAGAGCACGAGCCCGGGATCACGTATAGGATCACCCCTTCCACCTTCTTCACAGAGAGGTAAGTTACAAGTGAGAAAAGGGGTAAATATATATGACGGTGCTTTGGAAAATCAGAAGTACTTTGGATCATCACAGAGATCCTAACTCTGTACTGTGCTTTTCCCACTAGGGCCTTCCTGGGTTGGACTTCGTAGCATAAAAATACTGATGTCAATTTAATGGAACAAACTCCCTGTGTTAGGAAACATGAAAAGTGGCTGAAAATTTTTATGTGTTGGGGTTTGTACTGGAGAGACCACAGCTTTCTGGGCATTCTCCTCAACTGATAGAGAAGGACTGGCATCTGTTCAGTGTCTGTGCATATGTCACTACCCACTGATGCCACAACCACCAGGGTTGTTTCTTGGGAATCTGTGCACTCATATGGCCTGGCTGCTGGCAGCTCTCACTCCAACATTAATCAGCCTGACATCTGGAACCAACCTGAGGCACCCCATCTCATTGCCACAGATGCCTTTCCTTTTCAGCTGTCAGCAAAGAGATTATTCAGGTTCGGGTGCCAGGTCTACACCACACAATCTGCATGGAGGAAGGCTGAGTGGCATGTTAAAAAGTAAGATGAATAATCTGAGAGTGTGGGCAAGACAAAAATTTCCGTCAGTAATCTGTCACCTCAAACTAACACCAGGAAGGTATTTAGCCTGCAGCAGCAAAATTACTGTGGTTGGGTAGACCTGCCTAGATTATGTTCTGCATCTCCTTGGAGGGCATATTTTGCCCATTTTGCAAACTACAGTCCTACTTGAGCCTGTATAGCAACAGCAGCAGCTACTTTCAAAACCCTTTAGCACCCATTCATCTGCTGCAGCCACGATGTCATTCTGTAGAGGTGCTGGGAAGGACGGGACACTTGCCCCTCATTAGGTGTGTTCCAAAGAAGCCTGGACACTGCTCAGTGAATAACACCTTGCTCATCATCATCACTGTGAGAGCAGCATGGAACTGGGCTGGTGAGTATATTACATCCATTTTTATTTTAGCATTTCATGTATTCCAATATGGGAAATGAGGCCCAGGATATTATCCAGCAGAGTTACTTGTTGGAAGTGTGGAAATTGCTCTGTGATGTGTTAGGATAAAGCAGGCAATAAGGAATCAAACTTCACCTCATCAAGGAGGAAAAAAATCTGTAGATAACATTGTAAATCAGCCACAAGACAAATATCTGCCTGGATGGTCACCCACCATTTATTGGCATTGATTTCTCAAAGCCTAAAAACCATAAGGAACCCAAACCGGAGAGGAAGGGCATCCTGGCCTCCCATGTTTGCTGATTTAATTTTCCTCTCTGAACACACACAGCTCCATGTTTAGAACATTTACCATAAATACATTTTAAACTCTGTACATGTGTGCCTCCATGTGTGGAGAAGCTTAGGCTGAGATACAGTTTCAATAAAAACAGTCCTTCTGCGCTGATTAGAATGTGTAAAGAGGAAATCTGTTTATACCACAATCTACGCAAAACTTGTATTGGCAGCAACACTCTCAGCTAATAAATGTCACCAACAAAGCTTCAGGGAGGGTATAAATTAAACTACTTACGATCTGGAGACACACAGCTCAGTCTAAAGTAGCATGTCCAATTCATTCTGCCATGTCCATTGTGAAGGAATACCGTGACCCTCATCTCACTCTCAGACGTCTAATGAAGAAAGCATGCTAAGTGATGCTTATCCTGCTGTTGAGCTCAAGACCACCCCTAAAATGAAAGGAGTTTTCAGAGAAAAATGCAAAGTCCTCCAATATTTTGGGAAGGCATCAGTATTTATTCTTCATCTCTTAATAACAGTGGTATCATTCTGGATCTGTAGTAGCATGAAGAATGAGATTATTAAATTAAAAACCAACATAGCATTTAATTTTTTGATATCCCATTTTTCATATCCTGATGCTTTTATAAAAATCAGAAAGCAAGCACTGTCCTTTGAGTCCATCCACCTCACCTTCTCATGACCCATGTGAGTACACAGGACTCAGGAGAACCCTTGGTCACACTCAGGAAACAGAAAGAAGGGGAAGAACCCAAGTAGAAGAGGTAAAGATGGTGAAAAATCACAAGTGAAAGATGGAGACTATATCCAAAGGTAGATTGAAGCTGGGGCATGAGATAACCTGATGGGAGGGGTAAAGGTGTCTCTTCCTAGAGGACTGTTAAAGAGTGGTACTGGTGAGAGTCATAGAAAGATCTCTGGGTGTTTCAGAGTCTTCCTCTTCAGGCTGGCTGTGGGGTAATCTACATTCATTGAGCTGGAGGTTTTCAAAAGGGAGAGGCCAGCTTGTCTGTAATAACAATTAATAAAAACAAATAATATCAGCAACTACGTGCTACCTCCCAGACACTGTTCTAAGCACTTGATGTTTATTAACTCATTTAATCACAACAACAACCCTAGCAAGGAGATATTATTACCACCCCCATTTTACAGATGAAGAAATTGAGGCACAGAGGGGCAGGAACTTTCCAAGGTCATCCAGTCAAAAAGTGGTAAAAGCAGACTCAGGCAGCTCACTCAGAGTCATGTGCTTTCGACTGAGTCTCTACTGAGCACTGTTCTAAGTGGGGACTCTTATAACCATCACTCCATACTACCTTCCCAACAAGGCTGGCAAAACTCAGTTGAACATACTCATGTCCCCTCTACTCTTTTCTTTTGCCTCATTACATTTTCTCTAACTCCAGGCTCTGCCAGAACCCACGGTAAACTCCCAAGTGACTAGGTTTTTATTTATTTGCTCCTGTTTGTCAGATGGGGTGCAACATGGGGCCCCACCCTCAGACCAGGCTACCCTTCCCTTCTCTGGATACTTCAGGCATTCATTCTGATCTGATTCACAGTTGGTGAAAGCGGTGTGCAGCCAAATAAGCACAGGGAGAGAGTCCAAGCAATGCTTTCTAATGATTCAGACTCAGAAAAGCTCCAGATAGCAGTATAGTAATTTATAGAGCACTTCCAATATATGATATTAATGCTACACTGGGTTATTTCATTTAATCCTCTTAGCACCTCAGTGAAACCACCATTGTCATCTCTGATTTTAGTAGAAAATGTACTTAAGACTCAAGAAAAGCTATGTGACTTGCCCAAGATCACACATCTAGCAAAAACCACAGCTGGGACTCAAAATCTGTCTACATCCCAATACTGCAACACAAAACACCAATCTTTCCTCCAGTCTTTTACAACTTAAAAAAGTGGTTATTAGCTCAAACGCACCACATGTTTCTATTCATCCACACAACCCCAGACATCCCTGTGAGGTGGGACAGGCTCTATGTTACTTCATTCCTTTGACCTCTTTTCTCAAATGGGATCAGTCTCCACACCCCACCCTGGAGTGCATTTCTGGGGAGCTGGAAGCAGAGGGTCTTCTCTAAGGGGCCCTCCCAGTAAAATACCATTCCTCTGTTCTCCTGAGAGCCCTGGTTAGCTGACCTTCCAGGCATGATGAAAGATAGCTCTTTTTGGTTTATTTTCCCCAGATAGTTGGAGGAATGTTGTTCTGGGCTTGTGTTCAATGGGTTTGTGTTTTTTGTTGCTGTAATGGTGTTTTGCTATCGTGTTATTACCATATTTTGGAAGTTTTCTAAACCATTGCCCATGCACCCAAGGGTGACTATTAAAATGATGAGGACATCTTTATAAATCACGAAAATAAATAAATGTATAAAAGCACTGTTAGAAAAATGGGCAAAGTTAACTCAGCTAAAGAAACAACTGAACATGTTTTACAGACTCTGAAATGAGTTTAATGCCTAAAATGAAGTCCACAGAATAAAAATTCTGTAAATTTAAAGGAAAAAAATAAATGTACAATATATGAATAATACAAGGACTGTCTGGAAAGTATCCAGCCATGTAATAGGAAAATAGAGGTATTCATGGCTGGATTTTTTTTTCTGGACAGCCTTGTACAATAAATTATAATTGCTGACCTTGATTGCTGATCTGGATTTCATATTTTATCTAGTTATCTAGATGGAAGAAATACAAATGGAAAAAAAAAGTAAGCCTATACGCATTAGGAATAACTATACTGTATGTCTTACTTATGTATAATTGTTGTTTCACTAGAATTAAACACACATGATCATGTTTTTCTTTCTAAGCTGTTTTTCTTAAAGTGGCCCTTTTGTTCTTTCTGAGCTAATATCTATGATCGTTACCGTATCTAAAAGCATAAAAAATTTTCACTGTAAAAACAATTAAAAAAAAATAAAAGCATACCAGTATAGCATCATGCCCAGAACCTGCTAAGAAACATCAGACACTAGAAGATCGAGATCTTCTGCCCACCCCCCACCCCTCTCTCCCCTCATCCACTCCCTGCACCAGCCCCATCATCCGCTGCTCTGCCAGGGCCTCTTTACTAGCTGGGGACTTGCTGACTGCATATATATATATACTTAATTCTAGTCTCCCTGGTCATCCCTGAAAACTTACAGGGGTGGTTTTCCAAAGAGAAGAGACTGAGGGCCAAATGCTCTGTGTACAGGGCAAAATTTCAGTGAACGCGTATATGGAGAGGAGAAAAAAATGAAGTGTTTAATATTTTCATTAATGGGCAAAAATTCAACAGTTTATAGGTTGACAAAATTTTTAAATGTGTATTTTGTTTCAGATATTTTAGGAGCAGACAGGGCTTCTGGTCTTCAGATGGGGAGGGCGAGACGGGGAGGTGAATGAGGGGGTGCCACATCTCTACTGCAGGGCTCCTCCAGCCTCTTTCAAGCTGCCCTAACAGAGGGGCTGACCCTGGCCTGGGTCCTATCCACTAGCGCAGGACCTGGGCAGACTCAATAGTAAAGGCTCATTGTGTATGATTACAGTTATAGACCTTGGGCAAGATCTGAAGAAAGCAGATTTCAGACCAATTGGACTTCAGCTGCGTTCTAATGACAAAGCAGATGGGCCACAAGAGTCCCCCTACCACATCCCACGTTATTAAGAAAGCGGCTGGGGCCCTGTGCCCACAGTGCAATACTATGAAGAGGCAGGTGGTGAAAGAGCAAATCTGCCAACTATAGAATTGATAAGACTATGATTGCTTATGGAACATTCCGTTCTGTGTGTGTGTGTGTGTGTGTGTGTGTGTGGTCTGAAAAATCAATCCAAACAAAATGTGTGTTATGGGAGGGAAGGGGGAGAGGACGGTTAAAATCAAAACAGCAACAGTATCCGGATTTGTTTTTAACTCTGCCAAATACATGCGGAGTAACAGAATCAAACAATTTTCTCAAGTGGAAAGAATTATTTTGCTCTCAAACACCAACCAGGTAAAAATGGTCTCAATAATGCCTGGAAATGCTGCAGCTGTCCCACCAGGGTTATTCTTTCTAATCACATACAAACTTTCAAGTACTTTCTGTAAATTACTCACAGGCAATTAAGTCCTTTAGATTCGTCCTGTGATGGTGGCAGTCTTGTTGGCCAATGTTTGTCCTAGAACAGCTGTAGAGATCCTAGCAGGAAAAAAAAAATCGAAAAACAAAAAATAATAAAAACCCCACATGATTCTTTAGCTCATAATCCAGTTAGTTTATCTCCCTGAGATTACGTATGGGCACATCACGTTGGAGGAAACAGCAAGGCCAGCAGCTCTGGGTTGACTGCCAGAAGACGGGGCTCCCTAAACCTCACCACAGGTAATGATCGGACATGCATTTGGCCTTTCCCTCCCCCACCGCACCCCTACACACACATAAACATACACCATGAATTCTAGATTTGCCCTTCCATTGTTTTCTGGTGCCCACTGCAGGAGCAGATGGGGCAGAAGAAGAAACACAAAGCTGAGCCAGACCCCATCTGGCTGCTGGCTTCCCAGCCTCATCTAGCTTTTTCTCCCACGTGACCTGAAGACCACGTGGGTGACCCAGAAAAGATTCCTGTGACCTGTACCATACCTCATGCTTTAACTGGGCTGCCAAGAAGCCAGTGACTTCCTCACTCTGGTCCCTCAGCACTACTATGTAATAGGCCCTTCCTACCCTTTAATGCATACTCATGCATATCCTATGTTTTCTAAGTCTTTTCTCTGCAAGCAAATTAGAGGCTCCAAAAGGGCAGGAAACACATCTGTTCCTTGTGCCCTTCAAGATTGCTAGTACGGTTCTAAGCAAGTAGCGGTCTCTCAGAAACAAATTGTGTGAGGATCATCTTAGGTGTACGGTTTGGTCGGTTACACACTACACAGACAAGAAGTTCAAAAGGAAAGGACATCGAGAATGACAAGTACTATAATAAGGCAAAGTCAGCCTCTACTAAGAAACCCTGTAAAATTAAAACCCTGTTTTATGATTGCCTGGCATAGGTGAGCACTGTCCTCTGAGACAATTCTGTTGTATTTCCTCATGCTTTGAGGCTACGCTGACCATGAATGAAACGCAGAAGCTTAACCTTAAAATCATTGCTTTTCAGGACACATCTTCCAGTTCATTTTCACTAACCGACTAAACCATGCTGCTTAGAGTTGGGGGTCTTTCCACATCCTCTGTAGTTTCGTTTTTAGTACAAAGTATAGAAAATGCCATAAAACAAAGTGCTCAAGGATCTGAAAAGAGAGATTGTCCCTTATAATTCAGACTTTTATCCAAGTCACGAATTAATAGATTATTTGCTTTGGGGGCTTTAAGGAGTGGGGTAGGTTGGAATTTTTACTCCTTCCCTCCTCCCTGGAATATTCTAATATTTAAACTTACTGCCAGGATCTACATAAGTCAAGTGAAATAGTGGAATTGAGGGCAGTGGAGGGAATTCAGGGCTGGCCAGCAAGAGTGAGTGTGAGGGAGCTTATTTCCTTTTGCCTTTGGAAAAGATGGACGCTTCATCGGTGGGGGCACTGGTTCTGGCCTTAGACCTTTGTCTTCCTGCCTTTACCCAGGAGCAGGCCTCCACCCTACTGGAGTTAGCTTAGGTTACTTCTCTAACTGCTAAGACTAAAATTTGGGTCTTCCTTTGTAGAGGAGTCCTTTACAGACCTTAGGTCCTCCCACAGACCATCCTGTTTCTAGTACTGAGGTTTAAATGAACTGACTTTTCTCCTGCATTAAGACAGCCTTGGTGACATTTGGTACTGTACATAAATCATTATGGTTTTCTCTACCAACTTTTCCTCCCCTCTGTAGCATGAGATACAGAGGAAATGACTAATTTCTACCAGGACACTGAGACAATAGCCCAAATTAAGGCGGCAGATGTGACTGTCAACAGCTTCATTTTCATATTTTTTTTCTCAGTCCCCTATCTTGGGCCAAAGAAGCCCCACCATCAGATGTGCTCGCTCCGGCACGGTCCCCCGGAGCAGACCGTGCAGAAGCCAAGCCCGGTGGTGGGAGGTGAGTCTGCCACCAGCCCGAGGCTTTTCACTGCCGGCGTGGATTAAGTAACACCCGCAAAATCAGCATTTGCACACATGCCAGGGGCTGATGGCGGGCCTCTCACCCAGGGCGGCAGACGGGATTTCAGAGCAATTTCTCCTATTACTCAGCCCCCGGACAGCCCGGGGCGCGGCTGCAGCGCACATCCCTGGGCGCGCGGAGCCTCCGATGCAGCCACCTGGCCGCTCTCGGCCCCTCACCCCGGGTGGGCTTTGGCAGGCCCTCATCAAGGGACCAAACGAAACGGCCACCCACCGCCAGCACCGCGTTGGCCCGGCCCTCACGCTCCAGTGTCCTTCTGTGCCCGAGTCCTAGCAAGGAGACCTGTCCCTCCCGGGAGCACCTCCGTCTCTAGCCATCCTCAATCTGCTAAACCTGCCGGGGCCAGAGACCCATCCGCCATAGGCTCGCGCCACCTCACACGTTTGCGCGATCTGTCACTTGGACATCTGGGCTCACAGCTCTGGGTCGCAGGGAGGAGGAAAGAGACGCAAACGCGTGTGCGGAGCGCGGGGAGGGCGCTGCTGGCAGTCGCTCAGCATCAGCCCACCCCACCCCACCGAAGCCAGAACGAGCCCGGTTTACCCGCTGCGACCCGACTGCTCCCGGGCCACTCACTCGGCCACCGCCCTGCACCCGTGCGTCTGCGTCTCTGGCGATCGCCGGAGCTCAATTAGTTTTCAAATAGTTAAGATAAACCTAGAATCTAAATTTCCTTGATAGGAGCGGCCATAAGGCTGTGTAAATGTCTCCTGACAGACGTAATGGAGGGTTATTAGCAGTACAAAGCCTGTCGGACCCGTAGCATTAGTTCAAGGGAATAGTTCGGTGTCGCACAGAAATTGCTGCGCATGTAAACCAATTTCCCCGACAGAAGGGTAAACACAGACTCGTTTGAACCGCGAGATGAAAACAGATGGGATATCGCAAACAGTTCCCCAAAATACAACAGACTTCTAGGCCAATTACACGTGGTTAGCTCTGAATGGCAGAGGAAATAGTTTTCTTTGCTGCTAAATGTCACAAAAGTCACCTACAGGCACAGAAGGAGGCCGCTTTGTTTTTGCGAAACTTGCTAAAATTAATCTGTGTTGGAGCCACTTGTAAAAACCAGAGCAGCCCCCTCCCCTTTCCTGCCGCGGGGTTTCAGGCCTTGGTGAAGGACAGAGCCGTTGGGTGGGGGTTCGGGGCGCCAGGGCTTCCGAGGCGGAACCCTCCATTCGAGAGAACGGCGGAAGAGAAAGAAAACCCAGCAGGCGCTCGTCCGCCCGAGGGCCCAGGGAGCGGGCTGGGTGCTGGGCAGCCACCTCGCAGACAAACCAGGCAGAACCGGCCTCCTCCGCCCGCCCCAGACGGTGCCTCTCCTACCCGCCCGCCTCGGCTGGCGAAGCAGGAAAACCGAGGCTAGCAGGCTGCCCATCGCCCCGGCGGAGGCGGTCAGGGCTGCCCCACTGCATACACAGCACAGGGCTCGGCCACGGGGCGCTGAGGACGGGGGTGCCTGGCCTAAACCCTCAAGAAACCCCCCGAGCGGCCCCAGGAACCGGCCGCAGGGCGGACGCGCAGAGGCCTGCTGGGGCGGGTTGGCGCCTCGGTCCTGGGGCGGGCGCAGAGACCACCCGAGGCGGTGGGCAAGGCGGGGCCTGCGCCCCACGGCCTGGCTCTCCAAGGCGCGGGGCCTCGGGGCGCGTGGGCTCAGCCCGGCGGGGACCTTCCGGCCGCTGCAGGACCGGGGCGGAGGGGCAAGGGCCGGCCGGGCTGCGCCTGCTCCCCACTCCGGTCGGTGGCCACGAAGGGCCGGGGTTGCCGCGCTCCGGGAGTCCGGAAACGGCGCTGGCGAGGCCCCGGGGAGAGAGGCCGGGGCCTGGGGCGCTCCTGCTGGAGGACGCGGCTCGGGCCGCGCCGCCCCGCGCCCGGGAGCGCGTGCAGGGTTCAGCCGTGTTTCGGTTACCCTCTGACCTGACCCTGGGTGCACAAAAGCCTCCTGGGTGCGCCGCCATGGCCTGGCCTTCCAGTCGCTGCCAAATTAATGAGCCCACGTCAGGTTGGGTTTACAGCTCGGCCGGGAAGCAGCCGAGTGGAAAATGAGCCCGGGGCCGCTCCGGAGGTGCCTGCACGAGGGCGTCCTGGAGGCCGGGGAAGTCGAGGCCCGCGCGCTTCCGCCCTCGGCTCTCCGGCTCAAAGCCCTACGCTTTTTCCTGAGGGAACAGGCCGGCCTCAGGGAAGCCCGCTGGTCTGTGAGAAATGCGGCTGTCCTGCCTTATTAAACAACGCAAACCCCACATTTCACATCCCAGCGCACAGGCCAGGCGTGCTGGACTCGGGGTCGCTGGGTTGTGGCTTGGCGACCCTTCGGTGTCTTTGCGGCGCCCTGGGTTGCGGGGCTTTGGGGAGTCCGAGTTCTCATTCCCAGGAATCAGTCCCTCCTGACCACAGAGGACTGGGGTACCCCCTCCACCCGAAGGGACAGGAGAATGGTTCACCCCGTGGCAGGAGCACGTGTCCGGAAAGCCAACACCCCGAGGAGGCATTTTCAATCTGCCCCTGGGTGCTCGGTTTTGAAAGCCAAAGGAAACCGGATTCGTTATTTGTTTTGAATAAAAGTCGATCTACTAGTTCATCCTCAAGTCTAGAAGATTGGTTTCCCCATGCTGACAGCTCTGCTTTCTTATTGCTCTTTAAACACTGTGGGGAATTCGGTTCAAGAAAAATGAGTAAATGCAAAGCTGGTAAGGCTTAAGGCATTGATTTCTTTTATTCCATCCAGATTTTTCAAATGTATTAAAGCACTTTTATATTAAACCACTCAAAAGGTCAGAAAAGCAATGCTC
The DNA here is from genome assembly GCA_004026885.1 of Lyroderma lyra. Lineage (NCBI taxonomy): Eukaryota > Metazoa > Chordata > Mammalia > Chiroptera > Megadermatidae > Lyroderma > Lyroderma lyra. The sequence goes on from PVJL010003624.1 coordinate 58,587, forward strand.
TGAAGAAGCCCTCTCTCCCTGCAGCTTTGTTAGCTGTGGAGAACCGAAAAAGCTTAAGAACTGGGAGGACCTGGTGTGACTGCTGATTCCTGCATCTCCTCGCACTTGCTTCAAAGAACACTACCTTTTAGAAGTGGAAGACCCTGCTACACACCCTTTTTTCTTCTGGTGAGCTAAGCAAAGGTAGCGCTGGGTGACCTCTCAGAATCCTCTCCCCACACACACACACTTACTCATCAATTCCCCTTGTATAGATCCCGGACTCGCCCTCTGGCATCCTATGGACACTTCTAACCTGTGCAGACCTGGCTGTTCTGAGTCCACCCACAACTTCCTCTGAAATCTCAGTATGCTTAGGTCAATTTGCCTTTATATGTTAAGCATTCACTACCTTTAAGAAGTTAAGTATCTCAAAGCATACACACAAGTAAACTATGATGTGCTACAATTACCTTTTTAAGTAAACGATCTCCTCAACTAAAATTGTAACCCCTGGGAACGATGACTAAGACCAGTTATCTGTGTTATCTCAGTGCAGTGCCAGATCAAGAAATGTCACCTGTGTTGATTCCACAGCTAATTAGAATTAATACAGTCCTCTCTAAAATGCTAATAACTAGTGTGGTGGTGGAGAATGGAGGTACCAACCCTTCCCTCATTCATTCCTGCTTTATTCTAAATTATATGAATAGACTTTTTCTTCTGAATCCAAATTGAGATAGTACCAATGAAGGAATTGAAATTTTGATTGGAGGAGAACTGACATAGGCAAAAGGAGAAGAAACACAGGAGGGCAGAGGATTTTGAGAAATAATAGGAATGGGATCGATACAAAGTGAGGATACCTAAGGAAACAGGAGAGCACCAAGGAATTAGGGAGCAAAAACTCCACTGGAAAGTGGGCCAGAAAGAGAGAGGGAGAAGAGGTGGGCCAATGCCCAGAGCAAATGTCACCTACTGGGAGGCACTATGGTTTGTGGCTAAGAGTTCATAGTTCATGTTCATCACTCTCTAGCTGTCCCTAGACAGGTTATGTAACTCTTTGAGCTTCAGTTGTTTCACCTGTAAAATGAGGACAGTAATAATAATTACATCACAGAGTTATGAGGGTTAAATAAAATAACATGTACTTAATAAATATTAGCAATGACTGCCCTCAATTTCACCTGGTGCACAATATCTCAATGTGGCATTCCTCTCTGCTTTAATATTACAACTCACCTTATTGGCAGATGGTGAGGTGAGGGAAAGTGCTTTTTTCCTCTTACATATGAGAAAGTGAAGAAGAATCACCAGATAGTTTAAGGGAAACCTTTAACAAAAGACGAAAACCAAAATGAAACAATGAGTAATTAGGAGAAATTAGAGAAAATTTTAAAGAAACACACACACACTTATATGAACAAACAAATCCTCCAAATAAAATCCTTGATGAGATAAGAAAAATAAGAAAAGGCATTCCATCCATGAAATTTTAAAAGAATGCCCTAAAAAAGAAACAGTAAGAGAACAAGAAAGAAATTTTGAAAATTAAAAATATGATAGCAGAGTTATGAACCAATGTTACCCCAATAAACTTAATTTTTAAATAAAAACATGGTAGCAGAAATAAATTCATAAAAGAGTCAAGATGAAGTTGAAGAACTCTTCCAGAAAAGAGGAAAAGGAAAAAGAGTGGAAAATAAGGGGGGAAAGATAAGAAAAACTAGAAGAGCAACACAGAAAATCCAATATTCAAATTGAATTCCAGTGAGAAACTACACAGATATTAGAGGAAGGAATTAAAAACAAAACAAAAACAAAACAAAACAAAGTAAGAAAAATTTCCAGAACTTTCTGAGATAATTTCTTAGGCTAGAAGGGCCAATTTGGGTGCCTAGCACAAAGAATGATAGAAGACTTCTACTTAAAGGACATAATCATGAAATTTCAGAAACTCATAAATAAATAGAAACTCTAAAAGTTTTGGACCAAAACCCTTCCACAGCAAAAACTGGTGCCATACCAAAAACCAGGAATCAAAATGGCATTGAATTTCTAAAAAACAACAGTACAGTCATACCTCTGTACTCGACTGCTTAGAAAGTCATCAAATTTGATACTCAATGCATTTTGATGTGAAAAGTTTGTCCCAGTACTCATTGTGTGTTTGGTACTCAATGGGCAAGCTGGAACTTGTCGGCGTCCATTGCCTTGTGACTCACTACCCTTTCCAGCAGAAACAAGGGGTCACGCATTAGTTACATGGTAGCTCTCGCCCTATGCAGAGCTATCTCAGTTTCTTTGGTCATTTTGTGTATTTTTGGTTTGGGAACACATTAAATGTATTTACATTATTCCTTATGGGAAAAATTTGTTTGGTTCTCATCCTTTTTGGTACTCATCATGCCTCCTGGGACCAATTAACAACAAGTACCGAGGTACCACTGTATAAGTAAAAAATTAAATAAAGAAATGCCTTTACAATTGTAAGGAAAAATCATTTTGAGTCTAGAAGTCTATATCCATTGAAACTACTCCTCAAGTGGTCAGATAGAATAGATAAATCAGATCTGCAGAATTCTCAAAATTTTATCTCCATGTGCCCTGTGACAGACACTGCTGACCCACCCAACGGCCATCCCCATCTTTCATTCATATTATTTTTTTAGGGTACCACATAGCCATGTGCTTCTGGGAAGCCATGCCTCTCCCCAGCCCCAGGAAGGAAGTAGCCTTTTTAATGTAAGCCAACAAGCTGTAATTCCCTACCGCTTGTCAATGGGCTTAGAAATAGATTTGTAACAACTCAGATCACTTAAATCTGAGGAAAAATCTAGTAGGGATATGAGAAGATTTTTTTCACCTGACAAACGGGTATAAGGAAGGGACTTACTTTGTAGGTAGTTGTGTGAGAACATGATGATCCAAGTTGCAGCAGTTATCTTTTATCCTATCAAAGAGAGGATCCAAATATCAAGGATGGTAGAGAAGAAAGATGAAGAGAATCGGGGTGCTTGATGATGTCACTGAGCCATTGTATTCATCAAACCTGAAACTAGTCAACATCCAAAATTCTTGTTATGTGAGTGCCAGAATGCAAACTCTGTGTACTTGTGCTCATCCCTCAAGATGAATTATATGGTGAAAGCAATGATAATTAATAAAAATATCTACCATTGATTACTTTGGTATTGTCCTATGGTCTTTTAATTAATGGTTACAATAAGCCTGTGAAATAAGTATATTATGTCCATTTTGCAAATGAGGAGATATAGGTTCTATATCTCTAAACAGTAGGTGAATGAGACTTATTTTTACCCATCACTCTCTGACACTTTAAAGTTGAAGTATTTAACTCTGTTTCTATGCTCAGGATTTGTCAGATGACAGAAGATAACAGACACTTTTGTGAATGGGGCATGGGAAAATGTTTGGAAACAATATGCTGAGTTCAAACATGCACTTAATAACCACTTTTTAATTTATTTAGTTATTTGTCAGAATAGTTCAGATTTGTAGTAACCAAGTTCCCCGATGATCCTCACTTCCTGGTATTCATGCTTTTGTGTAGTTCACTCCCATGATGAACAGGGCTGACCTGGGTGACAATGTGTAACTTTCAAGACTAGGTCGCAAAAGATATCATGGCTTCTTTCTTGCTTTCTTTTACATCACTCCTTGGGGGAAGCCAACTGCCATGTCACCCACATTGAAAAAGTCCAGTGGAGAGGCCTGTATCAAAAAACTGAAGCCTCCTGCCAATATCCATGTGTGTCCGCCATGTTGGAGTTGGATCCTCCAGCCCCAGCAGAACCATTAGACAACTGCAACCCTGACCAAGGCTTTACTACAGAAAGACCCTGAGCTAAAACTACCCAGTTAAGTCACTCCTGAATTCTTGACTCACAGCAACTTTGAGATAATAAATGTTTATTATTTTAAGCTGCTCAGTTTTGGGGTGATTTGGTACATAGCAATAGATAAATTAATACACTGGGTAATTGTATAAACCTCCTCTTAACTTTAAAGGCAAAAAGGGACCTTACATTTGTTCATCACTTTGTAGTTTCCCAAGAAGACATATCTGGCCCTAACTGCAACTCTGAAAGGAAGAGGGAATGTACCATTTCAGAAAACTGACTACCAGACAGACTTGCTCAAGGTACTTCAGTTAGCCAGAGACAAAGTTAATAGAAAAGTATTCTGGGTGTCTTTTACCAAGCCTTTGTAGTATCCCTGTTTAGTAGTTATCTTAGGCAGAAAGACCCTAAGAATCAATACAAAATAAAAACAAAAATGAAAAACCCCCAAAGAGTCCCTACCTTTAAAATATATAATAATATTTCTAAGAGGCAGTCGGCATTGTGTAACACTCCTGCTACTACTCCCAGCCCCACTGCCTCTCTGGTTCTCATAGCACCAAAGAGTTTACGGTCTTGAATCTTGCCCAAAATTGTAGATAGTCATCAATTTTGAGAGCATCCATATATTCTGAACAGTGAAACTCTTGATGGTTATGGTGTTTATAGTTTGGATTTAAATAGAAATCAAAGAAAAATAAAAATCTCTGATAAGATGCCCAAACCCCAGTCCATGAAAGTTTCTCGTTGCACAGTGAGTTCTCTGAGTCCATCCATGGGCCCTGGGTCCAGGACCCTCAGAAACACAACTAGGAGGGAATTAAAACTAACAAAGCTAATGCGTTTTTCATAGAACTAATGTTGAGGTGGTAAGTGCTACTTTGGGACAAGAGTGAGTAAGCGAGTGAGTGAGTGGCAGAGTCTGCTTCTTGTTACGCATAAGCCCTGTGGAGTTTGTTTCGGTTTCCTGTTTAGTTTGAAAGAGCAAGCAAATTCTCTGAGGCCCAAACTGCTCTGACAGAAACCTCAGTTGATGACCCTGGCTTGAGTTGGGACAAACCCTCACCAATGAAGTCTTCTCTTTGCTCCAGAGGTAATAAAGATGTAATATATGTAGCCTTTCAGGAATAATCACCGACAGCAGGGAACTTGGCAGAAAAGCTGCCCGAGTTTGTTTCTTAGAAGTAATACGCATTAAAGTCTAAAATGAACTGCCAAGTACATACCCATCTGCAGAAGATGTTGCTACAGGTGTAGGATGTTGTGGTTTCTAACATCTTACATGTGTTCTCTAAACAATACCTCAAGTGTCTTTTTGTTTCTGGCCTGTGTGGTTTCCTGCATTTCCGGCAGCTGATCCTATGTAGAAAGGCAGCTGCCTGTAAAGCATTACTGAAAATTACGTATAAAGATATGCATGCAGAAAATGGTGTTGGCTCTGAAAGAAACTCACCCTGACCTCAGGGCAGGATGGAGCCTGCAGCACTTGTTGGAGAAGCTGAAATAAGTACATTGTTACTGACGTCCAGGCCTGGGCAGCTTCTAAACACCCCCCAGGAATTCCTCCAGTCTCTGAGCCCTTGAGCTCTGCAGTAGACAGAGGGCTAGATATCTGAATCTGAAGCAAACACAGGAGTGAGCCAGAGGGGAAAAGGAAAGGAAGGTCCCCATTAGATGAGAACTCTTGCCAGCACTCCACAACCCAGGCAGAGAACATCAAGAAGCTTTTGAGTGAATCACCCAAATAATAAGTCAAGCAAGCTTTGGTTCTGGAGCCATAATCCTAGGAGCCAGAGACATCACTGGGACACAGCCAGTCGACAAAAGCCCAGGATGTGGAGCTCAAGATACTGGACAGCCAGGTGGTACTTTAAAAAGCAAACACATAGACAATCCTGAAGTCTGTCTCCAAATAGTTCTTTCAGACTTTCATCCCATGCCTACCAAGCTAAAGGTCCTCCTTCCTGCTTCCCACAAATACCCTCTTGAGAATACGCAATTCTTGTTTTGCGGATTCGTTCCTGTTTCAGGTTTGCCTGATGTTCATTTAGGTCTCATTTGCCCTACCTAAAGGCACTGAAGGGAGTGTGAGTGTGTGTGTGTGTGTGTGTGTGTGTGTGTGTGTGTGTAGTTGGAAACCCCCCACGTAAACTCTCCTACTAAGAATTGGCGATGTTGAGAGAACTTTTAGCTTTAAAAACATTAAAATCTTTTCTTTTTCTTTTCTCCCCTTCCGAAACAATGATGGAAATGGGAGGTGGATTAAACTATCTTCTTGTAGGGATTTGGTCATCCACTTGGCTTCTGAGAATAGTGACCTAACCCCACAGGCTGGGCAGTCATTAGTGGACTAATAAAGTATGTGCTTCCCCCTTCCATCCTGGAGTTGTGAAGGGGACCAGGGAGAGGCAGTCCATGGCTATGGTAGGGGAGGGAGTGGATTTCTTAAAGTTTCAGGTCCTCCTCTTCCATCTGCAATTAGGGTCTTTCCTCTCCTGTTCATAGCCTCTCTGTTATTACCCAGCAATCAGCTCGAGGGGCACAGAGTGGAATGGTAAAGTGAGAGGCTGTACTGATCCCTGAGACTCTTGGGTCATGAGTATGTGCCCAAGGTCATAGCACTTATTTAGAACTCCTGGCCAATGTGGCAGTGATAAGAATCAAGAATTCAACCTACAGATCAGATATTGGAAAGAACTAACAAAGGTAATATTTTTCTTTCAATTTAGTAACTTAGACTTTGTACATGTCAGGTATAGATACAGGTACAATGTTCTACTCAGAACATTGATTCTATTTTTTCTTTAAAGGATACATCACATTACTTAGTAGACTTCCAGTTAAGATAGCTGGTTATATACACACATTTGTCTCCACCCACTTCAGAAATTCCACTAAAATGACAACTAAGGGATTAAACAAATATACAAAAACAAAGGTCAACAGAGAAGAGAAATAGTAAAAACAGTTTAAAAACTGAAAATCATTTGGAGGAGCATTAATGACTTAGACTCAAGAAAATGGAAAAGGCTGAGAGGCAATCTGATTTATACCACAGAATTCTCCCAAAGGTCTAAGAACTGGTACTACCAGTTACTTCCAGAAGTGAGGGTAATAATGGGGCTAAAATCCAGAGGATTGTTTTTACTTGTTAAAGAGGCAGTGAGAGCCCATCTCCTCCACCATTGTGGCAGAAGACTGAAAACTTATTCCCTGAAGTGAGTAAGACAAGGATTTGCTTGCCTGGGAAACAAGTATAGTCAAGGTGGAAAAACTGTCCTGAAAACAGGGTGAATAAGTTAAAGCTGACACATCTTGAAATGAACCCCATTGTATTTTGCCCTCCTAATTAGAAGAGACATCCCTGGGGAATCTAGCCAGCCTAAGAGAAAAGACCCAGAGACTAACATCAGGGATTCACCTATGAAATGACCTAGCCAGATCACGATCACCCCACTGTGAAGCTCAGAGTTTGACACGCCCTGCTTCCTATCAGGTTTGTAGCACCCTACTCCTGCATATGAACAGATAGTCAAGATTACCAACATTTGACGGACACTCCTAATAGGGAAGGAGGCCAAATCAACAAGTAAATATACAACAACGTGGAAGAAAATAATGTAGGAAGATGAAACCTTTAAAAAATTATTATCACATACATGAAACAAGAACAATATGTATAAATAATAAGAATATTCACAGGAACACATAGATAAGGTATTACATTAACATAATTGTACACTTGAAATCTATATTATTTTGCTAACTGATATCACCCCAATTTTTAAAAACTGAGAATAGTCAAAGAAATAAAAGAAGTAAAAATTAAAATCTCAATAAAAATTTCAAGAAATAAGTTGAAAGAACATCCCTGAAAGTAAGACAGAGATATAAAATAAGAGAGAAATAGTAAGATGTTTAGAGGACCAGCCTAAGACATCCTTCAACTGATGAGTAGGAGTTCCAAAATAAGACAAAACAGATGGGAAGAGATCACCCAATAGCTCATAAAAGTCAACAAAGTTAAGATCTATCAGGTGCTGGCCACAATGGATAAAAATAGATCCTTACACAGGCTCATCTCTGTAAAATTTTAACACTTTAGGACAAAGAAAAGAGCCTAAAGAATAGGTACCAAATATCAGGAATTGGAATAGCATCTAATTTTTCAACAGCAATACTATAAATATGAAGGCCAAGAAAAAATGTCTTTCATTCCTGAGGAAAAAAATATTTCCAATCCAGAATTTTATGCCCAGCACCAACATTAATCAAATGGAATGGTAGAATAAAAATGTTCTCAGGGGAGTTCCCTGATGGTGTAGTGGCTTAAGGCTTCCGCAGTGGCGCTAATTCCCAGTCAGGGAGCTACCCGCATACCAAAAAGCAAAAAACAAAACAAACAAAAAAAATGTTTTCAGAAATGCAGTTCTCAAAATACCTACCACCATTTCCCTTTTCTTGAAAGCTGCTGGAGGACATGTTTCATCAAGTGAATAAATCAAGAAAGAAAGACATAAAAGTCTTTGCAGACTAAGGTTTTCAAGTTTTTTGGGTAGATCCCCAGAAGGGGGATTGCTGGGTCATATGGTAGCTCCATTTCCAATTTTCTGAGGAACCTCCACACTGCCTTCCACAGTGGTTGTACCAGTTTGCACTCCCACCAGCAGTGTACCAGAGTTCCTTTTTCTCCACATCCTCTCCAGCGCTTGTTATTCCTTGTCTTGTTGGTAATAGTCATTCTAACAGGTGTGAGGTGGTATCTCATTGTGGTTTTGATTTGCATTTTGCTGATAGCTAATGAGGATAAGCTATAAGAAAAGATGAAATATTGCCATTTACAACAAAATGGATGGACCTGGAGATTATCATGCTAAGTGAAATAAGCCAGACAGAAAAAACCCAAAACTGTACGACTTCACTCATATGCAGAATTTAAAACTGAAAGCAACAAAAAACAAACAAACAAACAAACAAACAAAAACCCATGGACACAATCAATAGTTTAATGTTTATTTGGAGACAAGTGGGTTAAGGAGGGGAAAAGGGGAGAAGATGGGAGAGGAGGGAGGGGAAGCTAAATATATGGTGATAGAAAGAGAACTCACACTGGGTGGTGAACTTATACAACAAGTTGACAATGTATTGTAGAATTGTAACCAAAAGCATGTAAAACTATTTGGGAGTGCAGACTTGGAGAATGACTGATTGAGAGTCATGTAAATATGGGTGCTGGGAAGGGGTGAGAAAGTATTAAATTCCTGTTTTCCATTGTTGGAATTAATAGATAATATTTAAAAGTGAAAATTCAACAAGTAACAACAAAAGCTTGTGATTTAGAGATAGTGATATACATACCAAGATAAATTTTTGGAAAAGTTGAGTGGGGTTGCCTTTAGAAAGTATGAAGTGGGAGAGACAGAGGGTGGAGACTTTTGTTTTTCATGCAAGCTTTACAAAACTCAACTCTTTACATGCATGCACATGTACTTTTGATAAATGTAAAAATTAAATTAAAAGCTACATCACCACAGGGCTTCTGCTGGGCACGTTCTTGAAGACTATTGATTGGTATTGAACACAGAACCATAGGTGCTGCTTTCTTAGAGCCCTGGTCTCACACATCTTGGTTTTGGTTCTAGTGTGAAACACATATGATTTTCATGATTTCCTAATCCATCACGACACTCCGCAGAACCCTCTGCCAGGTGAGACTGATTTCTTAGAGGTAGAGCACTCAGACTCCTTCCAGAGTGCTGAGAAGGGACAGCAAAAACGAGGCAGCAACAAGGGCAACTTAACAGCATCACAATCTGGAAGTTTAAAACCTCTTTTACTTGCCATGTTTTCTTATGAAAACTCACGTTGTGCAATCTCATTTTCAAAACCAGACTAACTTGTATTTGGACTATTCATGACTTCTTCAAGCATTTTCAACTATAATAATGTCAGCATTACAAAAGAGTTCACTCAAAAGCTCATAGTCCCTGTGAGGTTTTTTCCAGTTTGAGTTACACAGGCCATATAACCCAGACATAAAACAGTTTGAGGACACCATGGTGAAGGCTCCAAGGAGGGGTGCTCCAGACTTGTTTCTGGTTCTTGTGAGAAAGCAACTGCTGAAAAGCTGCCCCAAGGAAACCAGACCTTCCAGAAAAGGTCGAAGCAGAGAACTCACAGGAGTATCCCAATTAATGAAGAAGGACTCGGAGCAAATTGAGGGAGGATGTTTTTTGTTCATGTGTTTGTTTGTTTTTCCTTTAAAGAGGGAAATTTAGAGAGAAAAACACAAAAAGAGAGCCAGAAGAAAGGCTTGCCTTTCCTTTAAGATATTTTGAAGGTAAACTTCCAAACAAATGTGGAAATCCTATCTTCTCCACAGGATATTCCTGACACTGATTTTGAGCAAGATATTGGGCTGATTGCTATGGGTGATATAAAAGTGAATTAAAAAGGGACCCACCTTAAGAATTTTGTCAGATTTGAAACTCCTATGACTTCTTACCTCTGAAAATAGATTTTTCTCTCAATGCAGATTTGAGGCAATTAATCATGTGTCCTTTATACAGGCATCTCCATCACTGCTGTCTTCTTTGGGCTATAAATTCATTCTGGTACTGGGAATCAATGTGATTAGGTCTGAATAGCATTTGTTGGATTTGGAGATGTTAAAGATTATTATGAAGAACAATATTTTCCACATGCATTAAATAAAAAGGTAAAATCATTAATCCTCAACTGCCCATCAGTTCCCAAGTAGTGGTACACATAACCCTGGGGGTACATGCTGGGACATTCAGGGGTATATGAAAAATAATCAGTAATGGGAAAAAACAAGTAAAAAATGCAAAACATTCGTTATGGAACAATAAATGTTAAGTTTGAATCACTGTTAATGGAGACACTTCAAAATTAGATCACATTAGTGAATGATGATTGATGAGGGTGTGGCAATGAACCCTTTCCCCAAACTGCTCTTCTACCAGTCATTATGCAGTTTCAGAACAATCCATTTGTGATATTTCTAGAACTTTCCCAAACACCTGTAGCCAGACTGATCAATATAGTTATTGACTGAGTAAAAGTAAGTGCATTGTTTTTAATCATGATTCTTTTCAAGTAGTTTTTTAATTTAATGTTTAACATAGTTTTAGTTATTATTGTCAGTGATTTTTAAGCATGTCAGTTATGGATCAGTGGTTGGAAACAGGAATGGTTAAAAAAAAACAAAATTTGATGTGGATTATAACCAGTCACCAAGTACTTCTCAACACATGTCCACAGCTCTGAGTACACCCACACTGGGAGACAGTAAAAAGGTGCATGCTTCAGATACTTCACAGAAGAAAAGGAAATACCCTGAAGAGTATGTTAAACATGGATTTTCATTTGTAGGAGGTGATGACTGTCCTAAGCCTTTGTGTGTTGTGTGTGGGGAAATATTATCCAATGGTTGCTTGAAACCCTCTCTACTCATGTGACATTTAGAAATTAAACATCTGATGTATAAAAACAAAGAAATGCCTTATTTTTGGTGCTTAGAAAAGCATCCAACTGTTACTTCATACATGATGTCAAGAAAGAAAGACAATGAGAATGCAGTTGAGGCTTCATACTGTATTGCTTGTCACATAGCTAAATGTGGGAAAAACTACACCATAGCTGAAGATTTGATTTCTCCTTATAGTAAGGATACCATTTTTTGTATGTTTGGGAAAGAACATGTCCGCAAAATCAATACGCTTTTTCAAACAATACAATGTCTCGACAAATTCACAAAATGTCTGACAATGTTGAAGCTGTAGTAGTAGATAAAATTTTAAAAAGTAAATTCTTTTCCATCCAGGTCAATGAAAGTATAGTTGTTGCTGATTTATCTATTTTGCTTGTCATTTCAAGGTACTTGGTAGGAAATGAAATTGAGTAAAACCTATTGTTTTGTTACCCATTGACAGAGTGTACCACAAGTGAGGGCATTTTTAATGCAATCAATGGTTATTTCATTGAAAAGGACATTAGTTGATCGAATTGTTGTGGTGTATGCACTGACAGAGGCAAGCCCATGTCAGGTTGTTTTATAGGCCTATGTGGCTGAATTAAAGAAGTAGTTCCCCATGTACCATGGAGTCACTGCTGCATTCATGGACAAAGTCTTGCATCCAAATCTCTTCCTAGTGAACTGAAAGATGTTATTGATGAGGCTGTAAAAGTTGTAAATTTTATTAGGTCTCAACCACAGCATTCCAGCTTGTTTAAAGCACTGCGTGAAGAAATGAACAGCATTCACAGCACATTACTTTTGCACATGGAGGTAAGGTGGCTATCTCGTGACAAAGCACTTACACGGATGTTTGAACTTAGACATGAAGTCCGGGTATTTTTTGAAGACCATCATTTCCCTCTTGCTACATAGTTACAGGACAGTGATTGGCTTCAAAGTCTTGCATATTTATCAGATATTTTTCTAGAAATAAAGTCAACTTGGGACTTCAAAAATAGCTTAATCACTATATTCAAAGTAACCTACAAAACTGAGTCAATGATTAAAAAACTGGGCTTTTGGAAAACGTGTTTTGAAAGAAGTCAGCTTGAAGTTTTTGAAACTCTGTACTACCTCTTATTTGAGAAGGACTTGCACCTATCCCAAAATTTGAAAGAAAATATTGTAAGTCACTAGGAAGGTCTTCAAGTGTCCTTTTATAAGTACTTCCCTCAACATGGAAAAGAAAACAACTGGATTACAGATTGCTTCAAATGAAGAATTTTTCAAAGAAACTAAACTATCAATCAATGAAAAAGAGCGGTTAATTGAACTTTCAATCAGTTCTTCTTTAAATTCTGATTTTAAAAGACAGCATCTTGTTGCCTTCCAGGTAGATGTCTGTGAGGAATATGAACAGCTCAGTGAGAAGGCACTCAAATACCTCTTGCTATTTACTGATACTGAACTAGTGAAGAGAATTTTTTCTTCTTACATCTTCATGAAAAATAAGTACCACAACAAGCTTAATGCAAGTTCAGATTTAAGACTGTATCTTGCATCTTTTGAGCTTGATTTCAAGAAACTAAGCACATCAAAGCAAGCTCCATGATCTATGTTTCAATCAGCTAGTGTTCTGTATAACAATTATCGCAAACTTTTCAGATAACATGAATATTATTATTATTAATAATAAGTTTGTTAAATACTTGATCATCATTATCAATATTTAGTTGTATTACAAATGTTATAAAATTAAATCTCTGGTTTGTACCTTTAGTGTAGTAATTTTTCTTTCTTAACTTATTACCTCATTTCCACGATCTTACATTAAAATAGGCACTGAACAAAAGTGTCAGTATTTAAAAACAGCTGTTTTAAAAACAAAGGGTACAATTTATAGAAACGGGCTTAAAAGAGGTACACAGGTAGAAAAAGGATGAGAATCACTGTTCAAGACTGTTTAAAGTGGTACAGTTTTGCAGGATCATTTCTGTAAAGTAGCCTCCAATTTCTTCCATTGTCCTTCTCAAGGCTACCATGATACACAGCCGGAAAACTTTTAGATGACTTCTTGTTTTAAATTTGAAGTCTACTAAACTATTCTCCCTCGCTGTTAAAATGAATTTTCACATCCTTATTTTTCAATAGGCAGTTAGGTAAAGATAATAATATATGACACATAAGCCAGAGATGCGTAAATAAACCTCAAATTTGCTGTTCTGTAGTTCACGGTCCAAACTCAGCCTTTGCGAAGACATAACACAGTACTGCACTATCTCAAGGTCTAGTTTACAAAGGCAAAGCCTACGACCCTGAGGGCTCAGATCCTTCTGCATGTTTATCTTTCCAAGACATTTAGGACTTTGTGCCCTGATGGGCAGGCCATGCAGAGTGAAAGTAACTCGGTTCATTTATCTACAAATGGCAAGGAAAATCAAAATCAGAAACTCTGGTGGGGATATGTCCAGTACAAATCTCCTCGTGCAGGGGAAAGGAGGGTTTCCTCCGTGTGCTTGTGGAGAAATGTCCGGCTGCCAGCCTCCATTGGATATTCTCACAGAGGACTGCTCTGCTCATCACCAGCTCTGTCAGCACAGACTAGATGCCACTTTCACATCTGAGTTATAAATGAAAGGTTACCATGCCAGTGGGGTTTGGAGCTCAGACTGAGACCTTCAGCTTTCAGGCCATGGTCAACATTGATGTTTTAAATTAAAAGGAACCTGGAAATTCTTTGCTCTGTTCTCTCTCTGTGGAGTTAGCATGTGGGATTTTTTCCTCTTGAATCCAGACAAATAATAGTCTGGATTTATCAAAATAAAATTTGTCAAGTTATTTACATGTTTAATTCACAAATTGAATATTTATACCACAAATGATCAGAGCTAGAAAGATGTAAGAAAAGAGTGTGCATGTCTTATGAATAATTCAGCATTGCTTCCTCATTTTAACTGTTTCTTAACATCTCAAGCCTCTATCCTCTCATCTTGTTCATTTTTCTGAGAGGTATTTTAATGTTTGTATCTGCCCAGGCTGTTTCTGAAGGACCGCATGTGTTTTAGCAGAGTTTCTCCCCAGGTGCCTGTGAAAATCCGCTGAGTTTATGGTGTCCCCAAAGCTGATGAGTTGTGTGTGGGGGGGGGGGCTCACTTCTGCTTAGCAAGGGAGGCCTGTGTGAATATTCTCCTGATGTGTAGTATAATCCGATGTTAAAGTTTAACAGCTACCAAGAAGAAAAAAAGTTTTATTGAGTGTTAACAGCAGTGCTGCGGGGTTGTACTCTCAGAAAGGAATTTTTAAAAACACACAGTAGGAAGCTCACAGGAAGTCCTTCAACTGGATCCAGTGGTAAGACAGCACCGCCTTGGTCAGAAAGCTGGCGAGAAACTCAGGCGGAGGCATCTGGGACAAGGCTCCTAACAGTGCCCACAGCACCACAGGTGGCACAAAGCAGCCAGTTTGCTTAGGAAAGCTCCCGAGCAATGGCAGTTAATATTTAAACCAACTTGTATTATTTGACAATGGAAGTGTTTTGCAGAGATGTTATTTCTCTTAGTGGCATTCAACCTGAAACCTCCCACACAAGCTGAGACCAAATTGGAGGGAGAGATCTTCTAACACATTCCCACTCTTCCCTTTCTACATGGGTCTGCTTCACTTTCAAGTGTGCATGTATTTGTCCAACAAACACGTATAAAGCATCTATTATATTCCAGACACCGTTCTAGGATCACACATTCAGTGGTGACCAAAAGAGGCTCAAACTCACACCCTTATGGTACTTATACTCCAGTTTCATAACTCAGCGAATGTCAAAAGAGCTGCCGCCTGTCATGTTTAAAAGTTACAAACTCAAATGGCTTCAGGGGCCAGACCTAAAAATGTACAAAGGTGATAGAAAAGGGTGGTAACTGTAGCAAACCAGAGAGTGTGTGTGTGTCCCAAAACTCATCCAAACACAGTTTTTATTTTTAGAAAACTATGCAGTCTTAGCAAAACACCTTTGAGCACAGAGGCCTCTTATGGCTGCTATTCAACTCTTAAATGACCTCAAACACTATATGTGCCTTGCTCAAGGTCACATAACCAAGCAGTGACAAAGCTAAAGCTGTCAAGAGAACTCAGCTGTCCTGGTCCTGGCCCAATGCTATTTTACTATGCTATGCTCCCTCTGATCCCATGGTTCAACTCCTTGAGGCATCTCAGAAAGTTACTAGTGTTTGACATGATCTTGGTGAACAACTCATTCGCTCTCTCAACAATTATTTATAAAGCTCAATCATGGGCCTAACACCAAGGAAAGCTTGAGAGCGCTGAAGAAGACCAATGTCAGAAATGGGCCTTAATTAACCTCCCAGAGCTTAAGAGCATATTATTTCAACATTCTAGATGTATAATTAGTAGGAAACAATACTTTTTTTACCCTTTAAGCACTTCTGAGGCAGTAGTTATGACTTCAGGCTTAGATGCACACATATGCTTAACCTGAACAAAAAAATACATGTAATATTACATGTCTGATATCATGTGTCCTTTAAATTAACCTAGTTCAACAACTAGCATGAAAGGATGACTGTAGAATAGTAACTGGGTACACATTAGGTGATCAAAACAGACTTGTTGACTGTAAGGATTTGTGTGTTATGCAATCTCAGCTGTCAGCAGATGCATGAACCTATTCTCCATTTGGCTGCTTTCTGACAGGCTCAGCAGTAGCATGGTCAAGTGCCAGGGCTATCTATTTATTGCACAGATATTGATGGAGTGCCTGCCTACCATGACTTTGTATTAGAGTGCATGTGACAGTGCTACGGTATTCAAGGATCAATGTTTATGAACCAAAGATAAGTCAAATACTATTTTTTCCTACAAGTCTTTCAGCAGTATAGTAGAATTCTTTGGAAATAACCAAAGTTAGGTCTCCTTGGTCAGCAATTCAGTTTGTACTACCTACTACAGCTGGAAAGGAGAAATGACCACAGGTACAATCTACAGTGATTCAGGGTCTATTGCTAAAGGTTTGGCTGGATGGCCAGAGACTTGGAAGGAACTTATTGGAAAATCAGTGACAAGGAGATCTGGTGAGGAGGCATGTGAATAGATTTCTCTGAAAGAGCACAGAGTTGTGAGATATTTGTGTCATATGAATTCTCATGGAATGGTGACCTCAAGTGGAGAGGATAGCCTACTCTGTGGACGTCAATCAGATCTTTCTTTCTCCACTCTGGGCATTGCCCAATAGGTTCATGAACAAAGTGGCCTGGAAAGGACAAGGGGATGAAGGCTACGCATGGATTCAGCAATATGGATTTCTACTCACTAAGGCTTATCTGCCAATAGCCACTGAGTGCCCAAACTTCCTAGTAGCCATTGAGTTTCTAATAGTACACAATTCCCCAGGGTTATCAACCAATTACTTGGTGACATGTTGATTACATTGGCCTATTTCCATTATGGAAAGGGCAGCACTTATTTCTTACTAGAATGGATGTTTACTCATCTTGTCTTCTTGCTTGCAATGTTTCTACCTAAACTATGATCCATGGGCTTAAAGAATGCTTTATTCTTTGTCCTAGTACTCTAAACAGCATTGTTTCTGACCAAGAAATTCATTTCCTAGGAAACGAAGTTGCAGCAATGAGCCCATGCTAATGAAATTCATTCATCTTATCATACTCCCCATCATTGTAAAGTGTTACAGCTGACTTGATGAAGTGGAATAGCCTTTTGAAAACTCAGTTATGGTGCCAACTAGGTGACAATACCTTGCAGGGCTGGGACAATGTCTTCTAGGATACAGTATATCTCTAACTGATGTCCAATATATCATGATTTTTATCCCAGAGCCAAGTTTCATAGGTCTGAGAATCAAGGGATGGAAATGGGGTAGCTCTTGTCACTATTACCCCGAGTGATTTACTAGCAACATATTTTATTCCCATCCCTGCAATTGGCTCTGCTAGTTTCAGAGTTTTCATTTCAAAGGAAACTAATGGTGGAAAATGCTTCCACCAAAGGACACAACAATGATTCCAGTAACTGGACATTGAAACTGCCACCTGAACATTTTGTGTTTCTCATGCCAGTGACTCAAAAAGCAAAGATGAGAAAGAACGATGGGGAAATGTCAATAAAATTTTAAGTAATAAAAAAAACAAAAACGAAAACAAAGAAGAGAGTTACTGATGGGGATATTGGGATTACTACACAATAGGATATAAGGAATGACATATTTGGAATGCAGAAGATCCTCTAGGGAACTTCTTATTATTTCTCTTTTCATAGGATTAAAGTCAATGGAGAAATAAAACATCCCCATTCAAGCAAGTTGCTGACGAGCCAGACCCTTCAGAAACGAACATCTGAGTCATCCCACCAGGCAAGGAACTATGACCAGCTGAAGGGCTTGCTTAGGCCAAAGGGAGTGGATAGTGGAAGAAAGTCGTGATATATACCAGCAATGACCTTGTGAGCATTGTATAAACAAGGACTGTAGGGGTTTAAATGTTTTTTCCTTATTTTTATATTTATATATTTGTATACATATTAACCAAACATGCTTGTTTTCTTTTCCTCCTTCATCCTCATATCACCTAACCTAAAATGTGTTCTATGCTAATTAATTTTATATTCCAATATTTAAGATACAGGGATTGTGAATCAGCTAGAATAAGAATTAACATCACCCCAAAACAAAGAAGGGGGACTCTGTATCCTCTTTTGAAGAAAGGGTTACTGTGGTTTTGGTTGTATGTGTGATGGTTGTGTCACAGGCTGATGCACAACTCAGTTTTCATTTGGAGATAAAATATGGCTTCAGGAACTCTGTATAGTACAAGGTGACAAGGGGTTGACTACGGTGGTTTTGTGATGTGTCAACGTAGCTAGACTGAATTCTCTTTTCCAGAATTTCACTCCCTGGATGTTTCCAGTTAGAGTGTGTCACAAAAGAGACTCTCGTGTGAGATCTGAAGGGCAGAAAGGAAGCAGCAGCCACTGTTGTTGATCTCCTGGTTCGCCCTGTTGGTGTGATGCCACAGCCAGGCCTGAGACTACTCCACCTTTTCTGGGATTGTCCTTCAGCTTCTCCACTCCGCAGTCAGGTGCATGTTAGGGCCATAATGAAGGATGTCAGCTTCTTCTTTAAAAACTCATACCACTAAGGTCAGAAGTGGCCCAAACTGCCAGCTTATATGTGTGGATTCTACCACATCCTTGCTCCCTTCCCAACTGCCTACCCTAAAGACTTCAATTTCTAGCTTCTGTCACAAAGCCAGCCTTACAGAAACTGCTTAACCAGGTCCCACAATTGCTTAAGGTCAAAGCTCTGTAACAACTCCTTTATTACATACATATCTCTCTGTGTGTTTGCTGTTCTGACTGAACCCTGACTGATACAGTGGCTTCCAGAACAGGGGAGTTCATTTCCCTCACATGTAGCCGTTCACAGGTGATCAATGCAGGTGGGCACACAGCTCTGCTCCACATGAACATTCAAGGATTGAGTCCCTTTCAGTGTATTGTGCCACTGTCCTAAGGCATTGTCTTCATCTACCTGGTCAATATAACATATATTATACCATATAAAATACAGGTATTAATAGATATTAATAATATATAATGTTTATATACTGTGACACTGACCCCAAAGTCCTAAGAACAGCATGAAAGAACCACCAAAATATGAGCTGAATTATCCTGCAAAACAAAGTCAGGAGCAGCTTAGTACAGTGAAAAATTGAATTGAATGCTTCCAGATTTAAGATTTCTTGTGCCAATAAATAAATAAATAAATAAACTACTACTGTAATAACAAACCCTAGGAACTTTCCCAACTAAAAATCATAATTGATTACAAGCTGTTGCCTGCAGTATTGAGTTACATTTTGCCTTACCAACAAAATGCCTCAGTAGTTAAAATGATTTTGTTTGATATTCACATGGATTAAAAAGCCTAGAACACATCCACCCTAGACTTAATCTAAGAGAGAGGAGATCTGGTTCAAATGTGGCTACTCAGCAAGTCAGGAAATGTTTTCTTCAATTAAGTAATCTTATTTTAGAGTTAACTCTGTGCCAAGAAAATAAACAATATATCTTTCATGAACACATCCACTCTGTTGTATAAAAACTTTTATTTTCTGGGAGGCTGCTCTTGGAATTTGTACATATAATGAGATCAGAGCTGGAAAAACCCTGTTTTCTTTAGCATTTAATGGCTTTGGAATAGTATAATGACAGAGCTCTGTGAGCAAGTGAATATCAAAGATCAACAGATAATCTTCCCCCCTCCCCCCAAAACCTGAAGTTTTACAGGAATACTGCACTAAGTACAGTGGGATGTTTCCACTCAATCTTGAGCTGCGTAAAAAATTAGTTGCAAGAGAATCTGTTGCCCATCACAGACCAAATGCTCTTATGCTTTCAACACATTTAAAGGGATTAGGCATTATGGCTACGTACTTCTAAGATCAAGTTGCAATACCACAAAGTCAGGCAAAACCCTTAAGGTCCAAGAGCCTGGCTGTGTAAAGGATGGCATCATAGCAAGTAAAATGCTAGAGGTTCTTCTTGGAGGTCTCTTCTCCTCAACCCCAGAGAATGGCTCTGGATGGAGGCCTGGAGCAGGAGTTGTGTTCTGCTCTGTCTCCCACTGTTCCCAACACCCTCTGTTATGCTCCCACAATACCAACTGACACCCGCTTCCAAAGACAAGTAGTGCTGCTTCTCTCCTCCGTGCTTTGGTATATGTTATTTCCCCCACTAAAGCTCCCTGTTGTCCTATAAGACCCAGCTCCAGTATCACCTCTTGTACGAAGCCCAGGCTGTTACAAATTTCTTTTTTCTTACTGTCTTCCTGCTGGTGAGCTTTTCAAAAAGTAAGAAGCCTCATTGATAAAATTTATCTTACAGCCCATTGTCTAACAAATCCAGACTCAGCAGATACCTGATATGTGTTTGTGAAATGAACAAGTGAATGTTAAATTTAACAAGGTAGGATAAGGGAACTTCCCAATTAGCCAACTGCGGCTCCTTCCTGACACAGTCAAGTCCCAGAGTTCATCGGGGAAGAAGGGAAAAGAAATAAATTCTTCTGATCTTTCTTATTCTCCCTTCAACCTGTCCCTGGGTCAACCAAAACCAATAGCATCCAGTTGCCAAAAGACTTGCATGCCTATATTTCCTTGAACACCCACAGCATGCACTAATAAACACTAGTAGGAACTCCATGGCAGTCCCTCCGCACTTAGAACCACAGTGGCATGCCATTCCCTTTAGGGACATATACCAGGGCAAGCACTAGGGTGAAGTAGCACATGGAGGAAGACTTTCTCAGACCTGCCTAGAAGACCTTTAATCTCTTCAGAAGTAAGAGTTGACTTCGCTCTGCCTAGTTTTTGTGAGCACAACATTTAGATGGGAAATTTTGATGTAGCATGTGGTGATCCAACCAAAACAGACTTATCAGACTCACATACACCGTTCCATTACTCCTGACAATTGCTCCATGGGCCTTTTCAAGAGGTAATGTCCAAGACAAGAACCCTGGGATGGGAATCAGGAGACCTGTGTCTAAGTCCTGGCTCTGCCATTGCGCCACCCTCTTGATTCCTCGGGCCTCAGTTTGCACACCTTTTAGTGGAGGCTACGGTATCTACCCATTCACCTTACCATGAGGTGCTGAACTCTGAAAAAGTTAGTTTCTACAAAACCTTTTAAAAACTTAAAAGTGCCACATCAATACATGGCTTATCTCCTACTACTCCCTTGCAAGTGCTCTACCTGTGAGCCCACCTGGACTTTTCTCTAGTCTCCAAACACACTGTGCACAGGCGCTTCTACCTGTAAAGCAATTTCCCCCATTAAATTCCTCTTGGCTAACATCACTCACAATGTGATGCAGATAGATATCAGGTGCTCCCTGACACAGTAGTAAGGAAGGAACTTCTCCTCTGTGATATTCTCCCACAAATCCCATAACTGTAATCTAGCCATGAGAAAAACATCAAACAAATCCAAACTGGGCAACATTCTATAGGACACCTAGCCAGTATTCCTTAACTGCCCAGGTTGTCAAAACAAGCAAAGACTGAGAACCTGCCAAAGAACAGAGAAGACTGTGGAGCCATGACAACCAAATGCAATGTGGTTACCTGAACTGGATCCTGAAAGAGAAAGAGGACATTAATAGAAAATTGGTGACATCCCCAAAAGCGTAGAGCATAGTAAATTTGAACAGATTTGAGCCTCAGTACACTAGGCTTGAATGAGAGAAAAAGAGGTTAAAAGTCAGGAATAGTTGGAAGCCAAACAGGATATCAGAATTAAGATGGAAAATTGGAAAAGAATGGAAGCATTACACTGAACTGTTAAATCAAGGATATGGGAGAGGCCAGCACAAGGCGGCAGGAGTGGGGGACTGGAAGAGACAGAAGAAGAGTTGTATTAGCCTAATTTCCTCCTGTCCAGGAAGCAGAGCTGAGACATGGGTTTGCATGCAGCTGGTTCGCTTCCGGAAATGAACCCAAGTTAACAGGAGTGGACTTGGTTGGTCCATGGTCTCGTGGTGGAGCCAACTGAATTTCAACTACAAGCTGTAATAACTGTGAATGCACATGATTATGATAAATTGCTACTGTTTTCATGCAAATGGCAACAGTTAATGGCGGTTTAGCTAAATTTTTTATGTTTTAAGGAAAAATTTCAAAAGCTAATTTTACAGGTTCGAAAATCCTGTGAGAGTAAGTAATGGTAAAATGCCCTATTCAATAAACTCTTCCAGGTAACTAGGTGCTATTTTAAAAGTCTATAATATGTCTCAAGCAGATCCAGAGGCTGTAGTACTTTTATAACTGGCACCATTCTTTTCATTTCTAGACCTACCTTTGGCAAAACAGCAATTACTATTACTATTGTACTGTTCTTTGTTAGCAGGGCCACTCCTCTGGGATTCATTGACCCTCCCAGATTCTCGTATGTGATAGTGACCTGCTCTGTGACAGCTACCTTGCAGAAGCTGATTTCACATAAACACGATTGTAACAGTTGCCTGATTATATAATTCCTCACTGTTTTTCTCTGAGCTGTTCATCCAAATGTGGCCAGATTAAGGGGCTTGGGGATTCTGAGGTCAAAAAAGAACTCCAGCTGTCAGAAACAGAACTCTCCAGAGAAGAAAGTGGATCTGGACTTCCACTGGCATCACTGTGGCTGCTACTGTTTCTCTGGTATGGTGACTCAGACTTTCAAAGTGACTCAGGGCCATCAGCTCTCTTTCTTTCTCCTTTGCTATCTGCTGGCATGGTCATAGGGTGGAGCAAGTTGAGCAAGTTGCTTTGAATGAGTTCTCCATAGCTACTGCAGCATTCAAACCCAAGCCAGCTCAAAAATGCAGTCCCAAGAGATGAGCTTTGGGCCATCACAGTACAAGAACTGATGCCCTGGGCCTCAGTGCTTAACAGACATCCACTTCCTCTCCCTCCAGAACCTCTCCATACTTAGAGCTTACCCAGGCTGCCCACTCCGTGAAAGAAGATTGCACCTGGAGGTCAGTGATTGGTTGTTTCCAACGGGCCAAGTGACCTTAGGTAATTCAGTCTTCCCAGACCTCAGTTTCCTCAGCTATAAAATGTGAGTGGAAAAACAGAGGGTCTTTCAGCTCCCAGATGTTATGATGTAAAAATCTTGCCAAGACAAATATCTTAAGTTTGTTTGCTTGTATTTCCACACCTCCCTCCTCTACTCTTGACCTGAACATGGAAAATATCTGATGCCTCACCCTCCCACACCCTCACCAGACTCTTGAGAAAATCCGAATGTTTCTTTTATAAAAGAGCTTGAGCCATATTTTCTACACATTTGGCTCCTTTTTGCCAGTAAAATCCCTCACACCTCTTCAAACCATGGTGGGTCAGTGTTGCATCTGAAGGGTAGCTGATTCTCATCAGGTTACTTCAGACTTGGTATCAAATTTGGTTATTTTAGACCTGTTTTTCTCTGTGGATCAAGTGATGGATGTCAGTCTATAGATTTATCTCTGATTTACCCTGAGGGAATTTGAAATAAGATGTTTCTTGTGGGGGGGGGGGAATGTGTTTTGGGAATTCCTTTGCCTATCCTGGCCCTGGTCCAGTTTACAACCACTGGGAAGAGTCACAAACCTACATTTTTATTTCCATAGATGCTGTTTATCATCAGAAAGTTGTGAGGAGTTAGTTGGGGCATGATGGTTAAAAACAGCTCTGTTGTTCCAATCTTTAAAGAAAGTTAAAAACCAGCTCTTTAAGATAGTTCGCTTCATCTAGAATCCACTAAACATATGACTTCTGATAGCCAGGTCAGCTGAAGACACAGAGCATCACAACTATGGAGGTCACTTTTCAGTTTAATGCTCCCTGTGCTGGTTTCCTCTGAGTTTGGTGCACTTTGAATGCCTTAGGCAGTGGCCCACTATTGAAAAGCCATTGCCTTGCTAGCATTTAACTTGCAATCTCCTCCTTCCCAGAGAGGGGCTATATTATGGTGTAGCATGATAGAGAAGGGGCAAAGAACTTGGATTGTTGCTGGTGTATCATTTCTTTCCGTTAATAAACCACTCAACTGAGTCATTTTCTCTGGCTACTTTTCCATTGTAAAAAAAAAAAAAACAAACAAAAAAAAAAACAAAAAACTTAAATCAAAGAACACGACTGCTTTTATTGGCAAAACAGTAGATAAATCAGGGATGTAAAAATGCAAGAAGGATTCAGTACACGCATTACACAGAGTGAACTTGTTGGGTGAAAGGTTTACTCTGTCAATTTTCCTCTTGAGACACTTAGGTTTAAGGAAATGTTTGCACTGCTGTAGAGAAAAAGTTGGCTGTGTGTTTTTCTTTTGTGTTTAGGCCACTCTGAAAGTAATTCCTTCGGGCACAATTATCTAACATATGGTGATTCAGAAAAAGCCCAAAGCAAAGGTCATCTGGATGTTTTAGACAAGAAAGAAGAAAATCTATCTTGGAGAATAAAACAAAGTCAGCAAGGGCTGAGGTATAACTATGGTCAAAGGAGCATGAAAAGTAAAAGTGAGAGGAGAGACTTCAAGCAAAAAATGCAACTCAGGTCCTTTGCTTTTGCTTTTTCATTGTTTGGTTTTTGTATGAGGATTGTGCATGTGGAGATGAAAAAAAAAGGCTTTGATATTAGAGAAGTTTGGTGCTGGTTGCATAGCTATGTTCTTTGATTTAAGTTTGTTTGTTTATTTTTTTTCTTTACCGTGGAAAAGTGGCCAGAGAAAATGACTCAGTTTAGTGTTTTATTAATGGAAAGAAGTGATATGCCAGCAACAATGTAAATTATTTGCCCCTTCTCTATCATAATATAGCCCCACTCTGGGAAGTAGGAAGTTAAAAGTTAAATGCTTGCAAATCAGTGGCTTTTCAGATATTATGTTCATTAACATGCCAGCCACAAAACAGTTTTCAGCATTGAGAAGTAAAATCTATTTATATAATGTAACAGTTACAAGCAACTACCTAAGAAGGGAGATTCTTGGTTGGGGGAGATGGAAGAGGGAAAAGATGGTCAAATACTCTATGGTGCTGGAAGGAGATTTGATTTTGGATTAGGATGACCGGATGTCCCATTTTAAATGGGACAGAAAACAACGGTACTGTCCTGTTTCAACAGGTACCTATGGTCAGCCTAGTCTCACTGGGCTAAATTCAAGATGTCAGGAGGCTGACCATAGGTACCATTGAAACGGGATAGTACTGTTGTTTTCTGTCCTGTTTAAAATGGGACGTCTGGTCAGCCTACTTTGGGTAGTAAACACACAATAAAACATATAAGTGTATCATAGAATTATACCCTTGAAACCTATAGAAATTTCATTAACCAATGTCACCTCAATAAATTTAATAAAAAAGGGGGAATTCTCTTAATACATCTTACAAGTGTTGGCTGGGCCATGCCCCCTCTAAAGGCTCTGCTGGAGGCTCTGCCCTTGACTCTTCTTAGCTTCTGATGGCTGCTGGCAGCCCTTGTTATTCCTAGGCTTCTAGATGCATCATTTCGATCTCTGCCTCTATTGTCATGTGGCCTTCCTCTCGTGTCTCTTCTCTTCTTACAAGGACCGATTGTATTAATTTGCCCAGCTGCTATAACAAAACATAATAAACTGAGGGGCGGGGGGGGGCCTTAAACAAGAGACATATTTTTCTCATAGTTATGGCTCTGGAGGCTACAAGTTCAAGATCAAGGTGCTGGCTGATTTGGAAGAACATAAATTTTGGGAAAACATTATTTCACCTAGTACATCCCCCTAAACAGATAATAATTTCTTCTGTGTTTAAATGAAATAAAACAAAACAAAAATGTCTTGAGGACACCTGTGAGAATGGCTGTTATCAACAAGACAAGGAATAACAAGTGCTGGAGAGGATGTGGAGAAAAAGGGACTCTGGTACACTGCTGGTGGGGGTGCAAACTGGTACAACCACTGTGGAAGGCAGTGTGGGGGTTCCTCAGAAAATTGGGAATGGAGCTACCATTTGACCCAGCAATCCCCCTTCTGGGGATCTACCCAAAAAACTTGAAAACCTTTGTCCGCAAAGACTTATGTACCCCAATGTTCATT
Organism: Lyroderma lyra; assembly: GCA_004026885.1. Taxonomy (NCBI): domain Eukaryota; kingdom Metazoa; phylum Chordata; class Mammalia; order Chiroptera; family Megadermatidae; genus Lyroderma; species Lyroderma lyra. Next base: position 84,531 of record PVJL010003624.1, read on the forward strand.
GCAGTGCTGTTCACAGTGGCCAAAACATGGAAACGACCAAAGTGCCCTGCGACAGATGACTGGATAAAGAAGCTGTGATACATTTACACAATGGAATATTACTCAGCTATAAAAAAAAAGATGAAATATTACCATTTGCAACAAAATGGATGGACCTGGAGATCATCATGCTTAGTGAAATAAGCCAGACAGAAAAAACAAAGAACTGTATGATTTCACTCATATGCGGAATATAAAACTGAAAGCAACAAAGAGAAAATAAATGAACAAACAAACAAACAACCCAGGGACACAATCAATAGTTTAATATTTATTTGGGGACGAGTGGGTTAGGGAGGGGAAAAAGGGGAGGGGGTGGGAGAGGAGGGGGGAAGCTAAATATAAGGTGATGGAAAGAGAACCCCCACTGGGTGGTGAACTTATTATACAACAAGTTGACAATGCACTGCAGAATTGTATGCCTGAGACCTATGTAATCCTTGCTAACAGATGTCACTCCAATAAGTCTAACAATAAAAATGAATTTTTTAAAAAAAGGAAAAGAAAAAATATATCTTGAGGAGGTATTCCAGAAAAATAAGCTAAGTGAATCCCAAAGAATCCATTCCATTCAGTCATCCACCCCAGTGGTTCTCAAAGTGTGGGTTAAGGACTACTTGCCCCAGTTCAACTTTGGGAGGGTCTGATTGAAAAATGCAGATTCTTAGGCTTCATCTTAGTTCCACCAAGTAAAAACTACTGAGTGGAGAGGCCAGGACCCTGCATTTTACTCAAACTCCTGAAGGTTTTGTGCACACTAAAATTTGAGAACAACTGAGCTATCGTGTCAAAAAATGCCTTACATTCCCCATGGTACTTCATAAATTCATTCCTATTTTTCATTCTTCTTAGGTCAAATTGAGAACAGCTGGTCAACAAAATGTTTTATTTTAAATGCCATTGTAAAGGTATTCTTCATTCCTTTTCCTTCCCAGACCAAATAATATAAATCTAAATATATTAATGTCTTAGTTTCGATAAGATGTATTATTTAATCATTAAAGCATTTACAAACTCTGGTCAAATGCTTGTCATCTCCAGAATCATAAACAATACCTTTGGCCATGGCAGGAGATACCACTGTTTCATATTTTATATTAAGAGAATCCAAAATCTAGTGAAGTCACACTAAACTACCCTAATCAAAGTTACTTACAGCCCTGAGAAAAAAAGTACATATTTAAGTATTAATAGCCTACAGGGTAGGCCTTTGATTCCTCCTTCATTCCTGTCAGCCCTTTGTGTCAATTTTTATGAGTAATGAAACAAACCTACCAGCTTATGAGCTGTTTGTGTTCTGAGCCCTGTGATGAGGTAACAAGAAGATGTGGAGGTGATGAGACTGGGAAAAGAGGGAGTCATGAGGTGAGACAAAAAGCAAAATTTCATCTAAACTAAAGCTTTCAGAAACTTTGAGAACCAGTCATTTCTTTATGAGCCACACAAAAAAGACATTTGGTGAGGGCATTCCAATTCTGCTGGAGCCAGAAGGTCTGAAAAATCTTGTGCCAATAATGACTACTTCTCAGTCTTGAATTTTGCTCTCACCTGAAATGGAACTCCATGTTGATCATTCTCCTATGGATTCAGCAAATATCAGTCCACATCCCCTGAGAACTCACCGTCTAGTGAAGATTTGCCAAACTGTAAAACCAGACATGTAAATCCAGAGTTACAACACATATTAACTGTGTTCCAGCCCCTGGAATTTTGAACCAATCAGTGAGTCAGAAAGGCATTGAAGGGTTGTGTGGGCAGGGTTGTTGCTGAATCTTGGAAATGAAAGATATCTTGTGAAAGTACCACATATCAATCCAGCATTTATTTACGATAAAAACTTTCAGCAAAGTGGGAATAAAGAAAACATATCTCAACATAACAAAGGCCATATATGACAAACACACAGCTAATATCATCCTCAATGGGGAAAAGCGAAAAGCATTCTCCTTAAGATCAGGAATAACACAAGTTCACTGTCACCACTTTTATTCAACACACTACTGGAAGTCCTAGCCACAACAATTAGACAAGAAAAAGAAATAAAAGGCATCCAAATGGGAAAGGAGGAAGTAAAACTGTCATTATTTGCAGATGACATAATACTATATATAGAGAATCCCAAAGATTCCACCAAAAAGCTATTAGAACTGATAAACAAATTTAATAACGTAGTAGCATAAAAAAATTAATATTCAGAAATTGATTGCACTTTTATAAAACAACAATGAACTATCAGAAAGAGAAACTAAGAAAACAATCCCATTTACAACTGCATTTAAAAAAAAATCTAGGAATAAATTTAACCAAGAAAGTAAAAGGCCTACACTCAGAAAATTATACTCAGAAACGTATACGACACTGAAGAGAGAAATTAAAGATACAAAAAAGTAGAAACATGTACCATGCTCATGGACAGAAAGAATTCATATAGTTAAAATTTCCATACTAATCAAAGCAATCTATAGATTTGATGAAATCCCTATCAGAATGCCAATGGCATTTTTCACAGAACTAGAACAAATAATCCTAATATTTATATGGAACCAGAAAAGACCTCGAGTAGCCACAGCAATTATGAGCAAGAAGAACAAAGCTGGAAGTATCATGCTACCTAATATCAAACTATACTATAAGACCATAATAATTAAAACAGCACGATATTGGCATAAAAATAGATACATAGATCAATGGAATAGAATAGAGAGCCCTATATGTCTATATGGTCATTTACTCTATAACAGAGAAAGCAAGAATATACATTGGGTTTAAGACAGTCTCTTCAATAAATAGTGTTAGGAAAACTGGACAGATACATGCAAACAAATGAAACTGAACCACCTTCTTATACCACATACAAGAATAAACTCAAAATGGATTAAAGACTTAAATGTAAGACCCCAAACCATAAAACTCCTAGAAGAAAATATAGGAAGTAATCTCTCAGATACTACCCTTAGTAATATTTTTACTGCTGTATCTCCTTGGGCAAGGGGAACAAAAGAAAAACAAAATAAATGGGACTACATTAAACTAAAAAGGTTTTGCACAACAAAGAAAACCATCAACAAAATGAAAAGACATATTATCAAATGGGATATTTGCTAATGATACATCTGATAAGGGGTTAATATCCAAATTTTATTTTGAAAAATTTACATAATTCAATACCAAAACCCCCAAACAATCCAATTAAAGAATGGGCAGAAGACCTGAATAGACATTTCTCCAAAGAGAACATACAGATGGCCAATTGACATATGAAATGATGCTCAATGTCACTAATCATCAGAGAAATGCAAATAAAAACTATAATGAAAGATTGCCTCACACCTGTCAGAATGGCTATCATCAATAAATCAACAAACAACAAGTATTGGTGAGAATGTGGAGAAAAGGGAACCCTTATGCACTCTTGTGGGATTGCAAATGGACAAAGCCACTATAGAAAACAGTATGGAGGGTCCCCAAAATAATTTTGAAAAACTACCTTGCAACCCAGCGATTCCAGTCCTGGGTATTTATCCAAAGAAATCCAAAACCATAACTCGGAAGGATATATGCACCCCCATGCTTACTTACTGTACCACACCCGGGACATTTCCTGAGTTGCATCTTCTCCTCAGAGCATCAGACGTTGACTGCAACTGCCGTTGCCATGCTAGGTTCCCCGAAGTACCTAGTTCCTCCTTTAAAATTCAGCCCAGACACAAGTAAAATTCTTTTTTCAGTGTCCCTTCATGCAGCTAAGACAGGCTGACATCCAAAAATGACTTAGCTGAATATGATGGGAGAACCAAAAGAAAATACAGGTGACGCAGTAATAGGTTCTAAGGTACAGAGAGGGTTCTGAGTAGTGCTGACAACAGAGAGAGGACCAGTGCAATGTCCAAGCACCTTCCTGCCCAGCTGCCTGCAGATCTTTGCCCATGGCTTCGCCCTTCCTACCAAATCGGAGCTTCTAGAGACCATCCAAAAGACACGGGTCTCCTAAGTCATGTTCTGGGAGGTTCTGGGAGCATTCACCATCAGCAGAAAATAGAGCCTTTTCTTCCTTGCCAAACGTGGTACCTGGCACATGTTGAGGCTCAGTGTAATGTCTTGGGTTACAATTCAAAACCTTTTTTCATACAAATGATCAGAGGAGCCCAAAGTCTCCTCACCAATTACAGCTTCAGGTCTGAGGGCTACACTTTCCTCGGATTGCTGGGATTGTGATGGTGGGCTCCATGACCTCAGGGATCTGCCCCCCCAACCCCCAGGGCTGGAGCACTTCAGGGCTTTCTCTCAGATGTCCTTTTTCATACACTGGATAACTACGTATTAGACTTCCTCCACACACTGGACAATTCAACTTCAACCTCGGGTACGTAAAGCGGGAATCTTCGCACATGTGGAAACGGGAGCTGACTCACAGACCTGGCCTGAGGTCAGCAGAAAGAAGGAGGCTGACACCCAGAGAATGCTTAGTAGCCTTCCCAGGCTCTCATGGCCATTCAGTGGCAGAGATGGAGCCCAAGTCCCTGAACCCCCAGGTCTGTGTTCGTTTCACCTCGGCACTTTTCATTGCTTTTCCTCCTCTGCTTGTTTTCACTAAAACTGCAACCTCAGAGAAGCCGTGCGGGGCTGCTGTCCTCGGGGGCCCACAGGCGGTCCCTCTTTCCCTCTCCTTCCCTCACAATTTGATGGGCCTTTGTCAGTTCTGAGATGCTGTGCACTGCTTTGTGTTCATGCAGAACCCTCGCAGGTTAAGATGTAAAAACATTTTGTTGCAAATGGCCCTATTTCTTCTTTTCTTATAGCTGAGTAACACTCCATTGTATATTAGGTACCACAGCTCCTTTACCCGGTGGTCTATCAAAGGGAGAGAGGGAGGGGGAGACAAATCTATGGTGATGGAAAGAGAACTGACTGTGGGTGGTGAGCACTAATGCAACACATAAAACTGCACTGTAGAATTGTACACCTGGAACCTATGTAATTTGTACTAACCAATGTCACCCCCATACATTTAATAATTAAAAAATGCAAAATGTGAGTTATGGAACAACAACAAAAATAGATGTAAAAACAGATACTGTCCAAGCCTGGGATTGTCACCGGCGGGGGCCCGGGCTCTGGAAGGAGGTAGAGTTGTTTTCCTTCCACGCCCCACAGTGGGCCATAAATCCCAGAAAGCACCTGCCGCTAGTAACTCCTATTTGTGCGTGTGTTTACTGTTCTTCTGCTTTATTTTTTTTTCTCCATTGGCCCACTTCCACCTTCCTAAATAAAAGGAGGTAGAAAGTCTGAATGCCTGATTTCTTGGTTTTGAACAGATAAGCCAGTAACTCTGTGCCTTGGGGTTACCTTTACTGAGCATAGGCTCTGCTGAACTGAAATCAGTGCCTACTTCAAGAGGACCAAGGTCGTTTAAGAACAATCCTGTTAATACTTACTTTAGGTGACTCTAAAACTAACGTATGCTACCTGGACCAAAACTGGGGAGCTGGGGGGCAGGAGAAAAAGCAGAGAAGTATAAAGAAGCTTTTAAAAATATAATCCTATCACCACTGTTAATGTCTGGGTATTTCTTTTCCATCTTTTGTTTGTTTGTTTGTTTAATAACACACACACAGAGCTATCATATAGTTTCAGGCAAAGTAATGGTTAAACAAGAATCAAAGTCTCAGGTCACAAGAACAGGTCCCAGAAACTGTTGACACATGTATAAAGATAAGAAGTAAGAAAGCTTTGTTTTTAAACTTGGAAAAGTAACACGTCACATGGTGTTCATGTTGTCGTTGTGACTAACTCTTCTCAATGGAAAACATGATATTAATTAATTGGTTGGTCAGGATGAGAATGGTGTTTGCTGTGGCTCTGACTACAGACAGTGTCTGTTTTTTTGCTGAAGTGGAATGTACATTTTCTGAATCAATGTGCTTGTCGGACAGGGCTGTGCCAGAGGTGATGGCGGCGACAGCCTGAACACAGGAAATCACATTCGAAGAGGAAGCTCTGGGCTGGCAGAAGTGAGTTAACCTTTCATCCATGTCATTGGGTTTAATATGTTAACTTTGTAGTAAAACTTCTTTGGGCTCAGGGTTCATAAAAAGTGTTACTGGTCCTTGATGTTCCCAGTTGAGGATCGCAAGGAAAACAGAACCCTGAAAGCTCACATTGATTGAAGCAAAGACAGAGTTGGGGGGTCAGCCCAGTGCCCCAGCTCCTCCCCAGCCTGACAGAACTGAACAGCTATTCACAGCCGCTGGACCGCTTCCAAGCTGTGAGTGTAAATTTACTTGTATCATCTTTGCAGAGAGGAACTGTGTAGTCCCCAGTGCCTCTTGGTTGATTCGGATCGACTGTTTATTTGTTTAGTCCTGTAATGATATTATCCACAGGGCTAGAGCCACACAGGGAGGGTAAGGAATTCCTGGAGGAGGGAGGCTGCCTGTGTTTATTGCCCTGTCAGCCTTTCACGACAAAAGACAAAAGTTGCTGCAATTTATGTGTTCCCACACACATGATCCATATGGACAATATCGAGTATAGGTGCTGAGGAAGGGGGAAAAAAGGATTGCCAGAAATCAGGATGCCAGCTGCCTTGTGAGAAATGCAGAGAAATGCTCTCTCAAGGAGCCTCTGGTGAAACGCCACGGTCCCCGAGCTGGAAGGAACTCCGAGGTGTTATGCACAGCCAGAGGAGAAGGAACCGCCAGCCCCGGGCGGACTTGGGCCTCCTGTTGCCTTGGACCTCGAGCCTCATTTTTTTTTTTTCTTTTCTTTTCATGCTCAGCAGTTTTTGTCGCCTTAGCAATGCCTATTTGGAGGGTCGATGATTTCCCTTTTCCTCAGCACTTTTATTTATAGCTCAGTTTAGGCTGACCAGACAGAAAGTAGTGGTACTGTCCCGTTTGTCAAACGACACGTCTGGTCAGCCTAGTCTCACTGGGCTAAATTCAAGGTGTTGGGAGGCTGACCCGGGACAGTACTGTTGCTTTCTGTCCATTTAAGATGGTACATCTGGTAGGTCCACTCAGTGTCGGTGCAGTTCCTACTGCGGCTGTATTTATTATCAGAGCCAATTCTAGTTCATCTTCTCAGCGTCAGACTGAAACCCCTAAAATGTGCTGCCAGTTTGGTTCCTGGTTGCTTTTCTGGAAGCCTGCAGTTCTGCAAGCTTTTTACCTCAGAAACATGCCTTTCATCCAAGAAACACACACTTGAAAGAAAGGGCAAACGAATCAACACAGTCAGCATACCACTCCGTGGGCTGCAGAGGCTGATGTGCTGAGGGACAGTTGCTGAGTCTGGGTCCATCATGGTCCTGCCACATGGATGGTGCCATCGCACGGTGTGATCAGTGCCACCTGAGAGTCTCACACAGTTCATCGACGCCAAGATGACGAGGGCACTGTAGGGAGGGCTGACTGGAAAATGAGTGCAAGTGGGATGGATGGCCGCCACAGGCCTTGGGAATCAACACTCGGGGACACGCTCAAACCACCCCAGCAACACTGCCAGCCAGTGAGGAAGGACGGCACAGCGGGGAACCTCAAACAGCCTGGGCTCATTTGGAGCAATGGGACAAGGTAACCATGAATGGATCATGAGTAGCAGCGGTCCCAGAAATTTGCCACTTCATGATTAACAAGATGGGAAGGAGTATGAAGAGCCACCTCCACCTTCCCGCCAGGTGTATGCAGTAGAGCAGACAGCCGCGTCCAACTGACACAGACACTGCCAGTCTACAGCTAGTGAAAGCTGAACTGTGTGTACATACTTACAATCTGAATAATACGATAAAGGAGGGGAAATGCTTAGCAAGTGAACCAGATATCCACTGGTGATCCTCAGTGCCTCTGAATTGATGGAGGAGGCAACAGTGGAGAGGCAGATGCCGCTTCGATTTGGATGTAAGCTCAGGCTGGTACTCCCTGGTCTCTGCGTTCGCCTTTTTAGTTCCTTCAAGTAGGAAAGAAAACCTAGAAGAAATCTCCTCACTTTGCTTACTGGGAGGCTGGGATGGGAGGTGAGGAAATAAATTTGCCCTAGGACAACGCAAACAACCATATTAAACAGAGGGGCCGTTATAAAAGCAAAGTAGAGACGGTGCATATATTTTTAGTGACTGGGACTAGAGTGCCCTGTGCAAACATAAACAGCTCCTGCCTACGGGGCCCTTCAGTCCTGAGTTTGGGTTCCCTGCCACCCCCTCCTAAGGGTGCCTGGCCCTGCCAAAAATCATTTACAAATAAAGAGCTCTCAGAAATGTGCCCTACCTTTGGCCAAAGAGGAGAACCTCTTTTCCAATAAATATTTGGCCTGGAAGGGGGGAGGGGAGCCAAGAGTAACAAAGGGGGCCAGCGGCCTGGGTTTGTTTGGATTGCCCGGCCTGCGCAGGAGCGGCCGGGCGCAGCTGACCACGGGTACAGATAGGTTAATTTCCACATGGAGCTGCAGAAACCCTATCCGCGGGTTGCGAAGCGTGGGTCAGCCAAGGCATGTTAATCTGTTTAGCATGTGCGCCGCGCGGAGAAGCCAGACCACCGGGGCGCATGAGGCGCGGCCACAGGCGCGCTGCTCCGGGGAGTTAATAAAGAGCTTAAGGCAAGTAAGTGCAGCGAGGTTGCGGCGGCTCGGAGCCGGCCGCGCCCGCGGGCCCTGGGGAGGGCGAGGCCGCCTGCTGCGGGCCCCTCGCGCCCCAGAGACTGAGCGAGCCCGGGGCCTGGCCGAGGCTGGGCGCGCAGCGGCGGGGCTGGACGCAGGGACACGCGGGCCCGGGAGCGCCGGCCACCCGCCTCCGGAGTGGGGGGAAAGCTCCGCTCTTGCGCCGTGGGGGAGCAGGGGAGCAAAGGGTTAGCCATTTAGAACATTTTTAACTAATCAAAATATTTGCTGATGAGTATTTATTTTTACAAGAACTCGGTTTGGCTGGAGACTTCCCGAGCAACAATATGTGCTGCCGTATTAGGTTTGTGACGGAGCCAAGTGTGGTTGGGCTTATTGAATCTGCGCGCCGGAGATCACTCGCTCCGGAGATGTTTCTCTGTTCTGGGGAACAAACTTTCCCAAGACCATCTTTCTGCAGATGGTGCTTAGAGCACAACCACATGTCCCCCAAAGCACGAGAGGCTTCGTGTATTATGTTTGGGTTGAATGAAAAGAGGAAAGCATGCCCTTTCCTATCCAAGTAATAAAAGGGAAAAGAGCAGAAAATGTCCCAGTCTTGAGAAAGGAAAGCCATAGCCCAGGGGTTCTAGCATAAACACAAACAACAACAAAATTGGATTAATGCAGCAGAAGCATCTACCTCCATATATCCCTCCAACGTGCTCTTTCCTGCCTCTTGGCTTATCTTCCTCCCAAGAAACACTCACTTTTAACTCAAGTGAAGTTGTAGAGTACTGTCGAAAGTGATAAAACAACAACTTCATTCAAGTCATTGCAAAGCCACTTGGCCCCTAGGAAAACTCATGAAAGATTAAGTGTCCAATCAAGGTCACAAACGGATATGAGGGCTCATCATAGTAAACAACCTCGGATGGTAACGATATCTGCAAAAATGCTGGACTCTAATTTTTTTTAATGATGTTGACTGAAAACTAGATTAAAACCTCTTAATTCATAGTAATCGTCATTAAGAAAATGGATTGCTGTGTCATGAACTCCTAATTGTTAACCTCAAACAATTTAACAATCCTCCCTGAAGGAGTGCTTCCTAAAGAGGACTTCTCAGTAGCTCTGTTTTGGGAAAAAGGGAAGTTGGACAGGGGTTCTCCTGGAAGGGGGCATGCAGGGCATCACCGCCAAGAAGCGCCTGCAAAAAGTGTAAATGAGCAGATATTTAAAATATAAAGTTGGATCAGAGAAGCAGAACATAAATTTACCCATCATGAAAAAGAAGACTTCCCAAGTGTGGGATGAGACTGGACTAGTTCAAAAAGAAGCAAAATAAAGACTTCTAGAGATCCTAAGCTAAATATCACTTGGCAAGTCTGGTAACTTTCCAAAGCAAACAGAAAACTAGGATAAAGAAAGTCAAGTGAACTGCTAGGAACCACGAACCCACTTTTCCCCTTATTGTACACTGGAGCTTTTTATCCAATTTGGGGAGCCACAACTGAAGATATTTGGAGAATTAAAACAGTATCCTTTCTCTCCTACTTGCTTGATTTACATTGGTCATTAAGTGTCCTGATCTTATTGACTTAATGTCAGCTGCCACCTGTCTAATTTTGGCCCCAATACTCCCCCAAATCAAAATTAAATTATCCATGTCTCCATGAAGTGTGAAAAGAGCTTGTGGCTTCTTTTGATCAAAGAGATCCATGACCCTGAATTTAAAACAGAAAAGGAAAGACAGCACTAATAAAAATTGCCTGCACTTGATATTATTTTGAAACTGGTTGGCAGTGATGCAGGGACTAAGGAAAGCAAAAGTTTCAGAGAGCCAAAAAAAATCATAGCTGAGGAACTTAAATTCTTTGGAATCAAAGATTGAACCGGTTTCAATATTTCCAATCCAAATTTCCTGTACTCAGTGACTCCAGCCAAAAGAGGACACTTTGCTCCTGCCAGTCAAGAGAAAAGTATCAATAAAGTACCTGGATGCCCAGTAAACCAAGGAGCCTGCCTGTCTGGGAGGTGCCATGTTCCCATGCCCAAGCCAAGGCTTCTGATGCCTCCTCACCTCCGTGTGAGAGTGTCTCAGTCAGTTCAGGCTGCTATAACAAATACCGTACGCTGGGTAGCTTAATAAACAACAGATACTTATTTCTCACAGTCCTAGATCCTGGGAAGTCACAATTGAGGTGCTGGTAGATTCAGTTCTTGGCGAAGGCTCCCTTCCTGGCTTGCAGATGTCTTCCTGAGTCTTCACATAGACAGAGAGAAGCAAGCTCCAGTCTCGTTGTCTTCGTATAAGGACACTGACCCCTCACAGGGGCCCCATCCTTGTGAACTCATGTAAACCTAATCATCTCCCAAAGGCACCACCTCCAAATACCACTGGGGGCTTAGGACTTCAACATATGAATCTGAGGGCGAGGGAGACACAAACCTTCAGTGCACAACAGGGAGGCACCACATGTCATTGCAATGCAGCTACAGAACCGATGGGACAGGGACACTAGGTAGCAAATCCCAACCCACCATCAAGGTGCAGACCCAGACCCTACAAAGGACCAACCTGCCTCTTTGAAGCTTTCTCTGTTTTCCTTTTTTGAAACCCTTATCCCTCTACTAAAAACTTCCTTTTGCCATCTTTGTTCAGTTCCTAGCCTAAGCTACTTTAGATATATTCCATGGTCCCAACGGAATGTTAAATCGGTAACAGTGGTGATGTGATGACGACGGCAGCTAATGCTGACTTTGCCTGTTTCATTTCCCAGTGTTTTGCATGCATCTTATTATATAATTTTCACAACAAACCCATGAGGTATTACTAGTGCCCTTTTACAAATGAGAAAACTGAAGCTCAGAGAGGTTAAGTAGCTTATTCACCAGATTAAGTAAGGCAAAGCTGGGTCTCAAATTATTGGCCTTCCGAGCCTGAGTTCTACCTGGTGCACTGTCACATGAGCCCCTCCTTATGCATACAGTGCCCTTCTCCCAATGTCTGTGGAGAATAATAATGTAAAAATTCATTTTAATGACCCTGGGATTAAACAAAGCTTAAAATTTTGAGTATTGACAATTTCTTACTGGGTAGTAAAATTCTATTTCCCGTTTCTACAATTTATCAATTCTTGCCCCTCCCCTTTTTAAACTAAGGTCTTTGTCTATCACTTATAACTAGATTCTGTTGTGCACTTTCCCTGAGCCTGTATCATCCCATTGGCTAACGTGAGTGATTGATACTTTTAATTTTTAAATGTATTAAACATCAGACTGGTGGGAAATTTTATTTATCCCATTTGTTGTTCTAAAAAAAAATCTTAGAGTGATGAGATATAGGGGAAAAAAGATCAGACTTACATCAAACTGAGTTTTCCAGGACCGACCGCATCAGGTAGATGGAATCAGGGCAGGAAATGAACCCAGAGCTTTCTGAAGAGCTCCAAGGGAAGAGAGTGCAGAAACCCGATTAAAGTGCTCAGGAGGTCTGGGAATGGCCTCCTACTCTAACGATCCTTGGGGTAAGAATTGGATACCCATCAATCCGGGAAAAAGGAACAGGGCCAGCTCATGGGTCTCATGCCTGTAAAACGAAGTTGGTGCTACTGGGACTTCTCTTCTAAATAAGTGTGCTATCAAATTGAGAGGCAATGCCAGTCGAGGACCTTGGATGCCTCTAAGGAAAGCATCATGGACAAGTTCTTTTCTAAAATGACATTGTCTCTCTCCCTCACCAGAAAGTATTTTGTCCCAAATAATGTAATTGATGAGCTAAATAGTTTTCAAATCACAACCAATGCATGATATTTAGATAAGTCATTTGTCTGGGGTTCCAAATGGAAAAGAGGATTGATCCCCCAGAATCCCTCTAACACCAGGCCCTTACATGGGCCAGACCTGCCTGGTGAATCCCCCCAGGCTCCACATTCCAAAAGTGTCCCGTTAAATGAGTCCAAGCAGTCGCTTCTGAAATCATAAATCCCAAAAGACAATGAAAGTTGCAATCACAAGGGGTAACAGAAGCCAAACACATTAGGAACATGCTCCTTGAGCAAATAGCATAATTCCGGACACGCGGGAACACATGGTTTGCCTCAAACATGTTTCATTTTGTCATCACACTGAGTGCACAGTATTTCTCTTTGGGTGCAAGAGTGATTGATTTCATTGGGAGAATTGTTTGTAAGAACGTGCAAGTTGCCAAAGCAAACACGTTGGAGGGAAGTGTGGAGAAGGGGAGTAAAAGTATTTGGAGTAGATCTGGGTTTGGGAAGTTCATGCAGAGGTGAGACAGTGAGATGTAGAACAAATAAAAACATTCTGCACACTTCATCTACATAAATTATGTTCAGAAATTCACTCCGTGCAGACATTAGCTGTGCAGCTACAACCCTCCCTCGTGTGTACCTCTAGAATGCGGGCACTTGGCCAATTTTTAAGTGAATGATTTGTAACGGTGCCTCCACATAAATTAATCTGTTAATATTCAGATCATCCTGATTTTAATCCACACAAGTCATGTAGTCATTGAAAAAAAAACTCCATAATGTATTTGTTTTTTATGATATAATACTATTACTGACTTATATTAAAATAGATTGTCTCGAGACATGTTGACAAAATGGAAAACATTAAGAATATTTTCTTTGATGTGTTTCTCTCCTGTGGGGGGAAAACCTGCCTAAATAATACACAGCAGCATTTACAATCATGTGAATCTGAAATGTGCCTTTTGAACATTTATTTTGCATGCAAATGTTATGCTAGAGATTAGAAACTTTTTAGCTCTTATCTGCCTATAGATATTAGTTCTAGAGATGTAAATCTGTTATAAAACGCTCATACTTAGATGCTTAAATGTGCAGTTGCATGACAAACTGACTTACGGAATTCTTTGTTTACCCCACTCGTATTTTGTTTTTTACATAGCTATTCTTAGAGTGCAAAAAGAGAACTTCTGAGAATTAAGAATAGGCTATCTGAATAAACATTCTCATTCTAAAATGATGTTCTAAGTATAAAATAAATCATTTAAACCCAGACAACAGAGACTTTGAACTGATTCGGTATAGCACCAGCGAGGCTCTGGGAACAGAAAGGTTCTCATCACTCATGCTAAGGCACAATCTCTGTCAGCCTCCCACTCTTGTCTTGCCGCCCAGATAGTACCTTATAGAAGGAGAGGAGGTCAGTTGTATTACTTATCTATTGCTGCAAAACAAATCACCCCCAAACTTAGCGCTTTAAGACAACAACATCTATTATCTCCTAGTTTCTGTGGGTCAGGAGTCTGAGCACAGCTCAGCTGGATCTTACAGCTGTAGGCTCCCCACATGGCTACAGTCATCTCCAGGCTTGTCTGGGAAGGATTTTCTTCCCAGCTCACTCACACGGTTACTGGCAGGATTCTTTACAGGCCTCACTCAGTTCCTTGTGAGCTGTTGGCTGGAGGCCTCTCTAGGTTCCTTCCCACATGGGTTTCTCCATAGAACATCTTACCACATGTCAGCTGGTTGCATCAGAGAGAGCAGGCAAGTGGGTGAGAGAGGGACAGCAAGATGGAAGACACAGTCATTCATACCCTGAGCATCCCATTGCTTTTGCTGCATTCTCTTTGGTGGAAGCAAGTCACTATGTCCAGTTCACATTCAAGGGTGTTACATCATTGGGAGCTATGTCAGAAGCTGCCTACATAGTTCTGGTGACTATTAGGGGTACACTTCCCTTGCATCATAGGCCCCCACTTTATACTCTAGGACAGTGGTTCTCAGTGTGATTCCTGAACGAGCAGCATTGCTTGGGAGCGTGTTATAATTGCACATTCTCAGGCCCAGTCCAGACCTACTGCCTCAAAAACTCTGAAAATGGGACCCAGCATGTTAACAAGCCTACCAGGTGATTCTGAGCATGCTAAAGTTTGAGAGATACTGCCTCAAAAACAAAAACAAAAAGCAAAGGGAGAAGAGCTGGCTGGACCTCCCAATTTCTCTCTTACAAGACCAGGATCTTCATCATGGGAAGGTCTACCCACACTGTCAGCATACTTGTGACTGGGGATGGTTTTTAATGATAAGGACTTGCATTATAAACCAGGTCCAGGAGACATGTTATGCTAGTAACTCATATGGCATATCCGGAGGATTTCTTTACCTTATATTTAAGTTTTTTTAACCTAATGGACCTCATTCACCTAACACCACAGGCTGCTACTTTGTAGGTTTGAGGACCAAAGGAAACTAGCTCATTTGAATAAAGCTTTAAAACAGCTTATCAACAGTAAAAAAAAAAAATTATTCTGTTGTCTAAATGCCAGATTTGTTCAAATACCTCGATTCTCTAAGTGGGTTCTTAAACTCTGTACCTGATCTAAACAACAACAAAAAAAAAAAAAAAAAGAAAGAAAAAGTTTTTAATGGCCAGGTACTCCTAAAGTGTGTGGTGGCTAAGAAAGCTAATTCTATGTACCTGGTCCTTCTAATAGGAGTGCAAACACTGAGGTGAGTTAGCATCATTGCATGGAATGCTGTGGCAAAATCTCCACTCCTCCCCAATTGTGTCTCTTTAGTCTCTTTATTATACTCTCAAACACCTCATCTTTGCGAGGCCTCCATGGTATTGTAGAAAGAATATAGTCTCTGGGTTTGGAAGATCTGGGTTCAAATCTAAGCTCTGCTACTTGGTACCTGTGTAGGCTTAAGCAGTTACTTAACCTCTGTGAGCCTTTGTTTCCTAATGTAAGACAGGCCAAACACCTGTCTCATGAGTTTGATGTATAAATAAAAAGTAATATGATGCAAAAAGTTCCCAGCACATAGTAGGTGCATAATAAATGTTATTCTACCCTCCCTTGCCTTTGCATTCCCCCTCGTACTTAGTGTAACATCTTATACATCTAAGGACATCCATAAATGTTTGGTTTTTTAGACAATCTGGAGCTGTGCCCTCAGACAGGCAGGGCACTTGCAGGAAGTAGACACCGAAGCATATGAGAGAGCCAAAAAACGTTCTAGTTAACTGTTCATGCATGGAGTGAGTAGATTCTCTCCTCCTCCTTCTTAGTCTCTCACTAGGGAAATCCTTAGAAAGAATCACTGTCATTGTTTGCATGATACATTACATTTACCCAACTGCACACTTAATTCAACAACACTTTGTGATTGTATTCCATCCCCTATAGCACAATAATAATGTATCTAATGATACTTCAGTGCAGTGATGCCCAAGACCTCGACTGCCCCCTTGGCACATAGGTGGTGAACATGGGGGATGAGGGTGAAGGCACGCCATTGTCATAATTTGACAGCTCTTTCCCAGGTTTCTGTGGCTATAGCTAACAAAGAGTTTACCTGTACTACATATACTTTAACTTCAAAGTATGGCCATATGCTAAAGAAAAGGCCTTAATGACAGATCTTCTAATCCTCTTATTGATTGATTGCAAGTTAGTTGCTTCAGTAAAAAACATATGCCAATGGGAACAATTCAAAAGAAAATATAGCAAATCTTCTTGTCTAGTTTTCTGGAATTCTTTAGTTTTTAAAAACAGTCTTATAGTATCAATTTCTTGCCTTATAATTATAGAGAATTTTAAAAAACAATGTCCCATAAACATATATTGAATGGTTGCTTCCAAATTATTGATTTGTATGTATAGGATTTGTATGTATAGGTGTAACTTAATACAAATCAACTTTTACCAAGCAAGAAAATGAAAGTATGGAGAAAAGTGTGCTCAATTTGAATGAAAAAGACCATTTAAAAGTCTTGTAACCAAAAATTATAGAGGTCTTCTCTCATTTCGGGTAAATAAAAATTATAGACACATCTACACTTGACACATCTACACGATGACTCTTGGTTCGACCAATCAGTAGTCATATCAGTACAAATGTCAGATATCTGGGAGTATGAATTACTGAAACTACCACACTAGTTTGAACAGGCTAATTTTATGGTTGGGGCAGTTTCTTATCGTTACTGTTTTGCCTTATAGATAAAGCTAATCAGCTCCAAATTATGTTACCCAGATTATTCACCTTGTAGATTAGTCAATTTATTCAGTCAAAAAATATTTATTGAATGCTAATTATGTAGAAGGCATTATGGGAATACAAAGAATTATAATGCATGGGCTTACTTTTAGGCAGCTTAAAACAGTGGATACTTAATAATGGACATAGTGAATATATAGGCATGCCACAAATAGTTCATGCCAGTTAAATAGTTCAAATAAACAATTCTTCTGGTTTGAAAAGACAAGTCTTTCACTGTGGGTAATGAACAGTAATGGAGCCCAGGTTCTGGAATCATAACCTCACCCTAGCTCATTTACTCATAGATACATGACAGTGACAAACTGTCCAACCTTTCCAGGCTTCACTTGTCCCCTGTGAAAAAACAGGGATGTACCTTGTAGGATGGTTGCAGGAATTTAATGAGACATTTACACGACAATACTTAGCAAAGGACTCAGTACAAAGTGTTCCAGATGTGTTAACAATGTAGTAATAGTATCCATGTCATATTAGCATTTGTATAGTGTTAGTATTCATGGGTGAAATCTCAGCTGGGTCTTACGTGATGGAGACTACAGAGAAAAGAAGAAAAGATGCTACATTATGGAGAATAATATAAATAGTACAGTAAGCAGAACAATTACAGTGTCTGCTGGGACAGTAAATTTGGCCCAGTTGTGAAAGGTCTAGAATATAGGTAACATTACTACATCATGTAAGCAATAAAGGATCATTTTCAGTTCTTGAGCAGAAATGTGACATAAGAAAGAGGGTTTTGGAAAGTTAATCTTCAGCATATAGTGGGAATGGGAAGAATGAAGCTAAGGAGATCAGCTGGAAAAAAAATGTATTTCAGTGGTACAGGCACAGGGTCATAGGGCCCCGATCTCTGATTTTAACAGCAGGAGTGGAGGAGAAGGGAGAAAAGATGAGTCTTTGTAGAGGAAGACTTGACCAGACTTGGTAAACGACTGGATGTGAGAATTAATGTAGTGAAGAAATAAAAGATGATTCTGAAAATATTAGGCCTGGGTTAATAGGAAAATGACATTAATATTAATAAATATTAATAGAAGTAAAGCAGCCAAGAAAGGAAGCCAGTTATGGAAGAAAAATGGTGGGTATGTCCAGCAGGCATTGGAAATTTAGTACCAGAGCTTGGAGAAGATGCAGGGGAAGAGATCTGGTTACCACTTGAATAAGAGAAGGCTTGATGCGATGGCTGTAGATGGCATCACAATGAATCATCAGGATTGCCTAGCTCACTGTCTTCTTCACTTTGCTCAGCTGGCCCCAGCCAGCAGTCTTGCCTCCTATTCCCTCATCCTCTTCCATCCTGTATCAGGATAGAAATTAAGAACAGGCTATAGATGACTGAGACCTGTCTCTCAAATCACCTTCCTTCTTCTTCTCCTTTCCCCATTCAGAAAATTACATATCCCATAGAACTTTTCCAATTCGGAGTCAATATAATAGAACTACGCTGTAAGGGTTAAACATACTTCACCTCAACTGTAGGGACTCCTCGTCAACCTTTTTCCTGATCATTACATCTGCAATAATTCTAGACACTGTCAAAGAAACCTCAGATTTTGGTGATTGGACTAGGAGGGTCTGTTGGTTGCTTTCTCCGCATTTGGTTGACTCAGTGTAATAAGGTCCCAGTATTCATTTCTTGCTCACTGAAAACACCCTGCTCTTTTACGCTGCTGTTTTGAATACATTCTATTGCCAAGTATAATTTCTCTTCTACTTCAAGGCTCATCCTAAACATTACCTTCCTGCAGTCTTCCCCGATCTCGGGGTCTTATACTAGTCAGTTCATACTTCTATTGGAGCATATAATGTATTTTAAGCTATATCCACGTCTTCCTCCCCCACCCCCAACCAAATGTCTTATTTTTCTTTGTATGAATAGCATATGACACCATGTCTGGGACATAGTAAGTGCTGACTAAATGCAAAATGAAGAAATGAGGAAATGATCAAGTGCAGGTTTTTGGTTTCTTTTGATTATTTGTTTTAATCACAGTATCAGTATTGTAAGGTGATTTTTATTTGTATTTTCTTCTACCTTTATGCTATCTTATGCCTATAATGCTATATAGACCCAAGACTTTGGTAACAAATTCCCAAGTTTTAATACTTAATTACAACATTTCATAAGAATTGCTTTAGTTTATTATTAATTTTTTATGTATTTTACTGAATTTTTAAATGAAAATGTTAACCTTTTTTTCAAGAATTTCTGTTGAAATTGAGCAAATTAATGTGTCTTAAATTGCTTCATTTTTTAAAATAATTAACTCTTTTCAGGCAAATCAGAAAGTGAACAAAAAATTAAAATTAATTACCAGAGATCTTTCTATAATAGAACCAGATTTTTGTCAGATGCCCATGATCTGGTTCTTTCCCCAAGTCTCAGATTTTGTGTGGTCCCTTCTGGCTTCTTTAAACAGCTGGGAGTCCATCTATGTGAGCAGGTGAATGAAATGGGTGGAATAAAAGAAGCTAGTCTCTCTCTCCACACATAAATCTCCAAAAATAATAGAATACATTTGTGTAAAAGTGGTAAACCACTAATAATATTTAGAACTCCACAATTCCTAGTGGAAATAAAATAATAAAGCAATAAAACATTCAAGGAAAAGAAAAAGTACCATGGTGAAAACACTGGCGTCAGGACTCAAAACTTGTCTAAAATCCAGTCTCTCATGATTTGGTCTGCTTACAGTAGGAATTTAGATTGTATTTATGTCATGGTCCACTTATGGATAGGCAGGCCAGGTCTCATGGGTAGTATATGCATGCATTAAGCCCCTGTTGAGCATGAGGGCTGAACACTTTCATCAATGGAAATTTTTAACAACTTATTACAATGAGTGGGAGTACTGATTGAGACACTCTTATGCTTTGGCAGAAGGAGTAAGAGAGTTACAACCAGATCTAGAGTTAATAAACATTTTACTTGCGATGGTTCAAAATTACAAAACAGGTAAGGTAATGTGTACTGCTTTGCTTAAAAAGAGATTAATAAGTGCTACCCTTTAAACAATACCTTATTTAATATGCTGTTTTCAAAATAAGACACATATTTCCAAGAACCAAATTTAAAGCCTGAGTCTAGAAATGAGGCAGATTTTTAAAACTTTATCTGAATTTATGTATGCAAATGAGTGTTTCCTTCTAAGCAATCACCCTGGGAGGCCATAACAATACCAGTGATGATGTCATTCCTAAGGACATTTTGAGAACTCTCCCTTTATAACCAGTTTACACTGGACGATAAATCTTCAGGGACACTTTGGCTTTGCCAAAAAACTGTTTCACCCAACATGGTCATCTGCTTTATTCACTGGATTTGACTGTCAATCACATCTGGCTACTTATTAAAATCAAATCCACCCTCAAAGAATGAAGTTTTTCAAACAAATGGGCAAATATTTTATGGTCCAAAAAGTTTTCAGCTTTGGGCCTATTAATAGAAAATACAAAGAGAAGTGATCTTTTAAAACATTGCTTATGAAATACCCATTGCAGGGACAGGGCTAAATTTATTGTTTTATTAATGATAAGAAATCAAGTAATGAAAGTTCTTGTCATCAGCAGAGAGTTCTATTAATGACACACTGACTGAAGGATCTTTTTCTTTTTATTAACTTTTTATTTTGAAATAATTATAGAAGAAAGTTGCAGAAATAGTACATAGTTTTGTGCATCCCTCACCCAGTTCCTCCGTTGGTGACATCTTATGTGACTGCAGTACAATATCAAAACCATGACAATGTCTAACACTGCTAGGTAGGGCATAGGTTATAAGAAGACTTACATATTCACCATTTTTACATGTATTCATTTGATGTGCATGTACTTCTGTGCAATTTCATCCCATGTATAGGTTTGTGTAACCAGCACAAAAATAAAGGCACAGAACTCTTCCATCACTATAAAGGAACTCCTTCCTGCTACCCTTTTATATATGGACCCTTTATACCCTTTCCCTGTCCCATGGAAACCACGAATCTGTTTTCATATTTCAAGAATGTCATATAAATAGAATCATCCATTCTGTAACCTTTGAGGTTGAGTGTTTTCACTAACCATAATGGCTTTGAGATCTAGTTTGTTGCGTGAACCAATAGTTGATTCCTTCTTATCGCTGAGTCGTATTCCATTGTGTGAATAGACCAGAGTTTCACCCATTGAAGGACACCTAGTGGGTTGTCTCCTTCTGTTTCTCTATGCCTATTATTAAATAAAGCTGCTATGGACATTTATGTAGAGTTCTTTCCGTGAATATACATTTTCATTTCTCTGGGATAAATGCCCTAGACTTAAAGTATGGTTGCTGGCCAAATGGTAGCTGCATATTTAGTTTTGTAAGTAACTGGCACACTATTTTTCAGAATGACTGTACCATTTTATATTCTCACCAGTAATGTATGAGAGTTCCAGTTTCACTATATCCTGGCCAGCATTTGGTATTATTGCTGCTTTGATTATAGTTATTCTAAAATAATTTAAAACTTATTTTCAGAAAGTACTGATTCAATTTATATGCCCAGTACTGTGATAATTCAGTAGGAATGACTTTTTGTCTTCACAATGTCTTCCGCGGTATGTAGTACAAGACTTACACTTATATTAATTTTTAGTTAAGATTATTAAAAATATGTGTTCTCCACTTCAAATTTACCAATGTCTAGTATCAAGCAATCAGAATCTCACTTCAGTCTCTTCTGTCTGGTCTTATAATTTTTCCCATGGCACAAATATGCCCAGACCTACAAATGCTGACCTTCCTGGGAAAAAAGTCCTGCTGGCTGCATTCTCAGTTTTTATTGGGGGAGGAGGGCCCATAATGGGCTGCACATTTTGTCTCTGGTTGGTCACCCACAAAATGAATTCATGAGAGAGTTGGCTTTGTGGATGATTGCTAGGGATGCTGGGTGAGAGCAGGACAATCATAATTCTGCAGGTTTGCTGTTCTTTCATTTCTAGAGAACAGCTTTTCTCTTTTCGAAGTTAACAGGCCTGTATGAGGACCCATAGATGAAACAAAATATAGACTGCTAGGTTTGTTGCAAACACTTTACTTGGAAACAAAATTCAAAGTGCACTTGACGGGCTGTTGCATTAAGTAGTTGCATGTATGAGGTAGAACAAATTGGATGCAATTTACTTTCCCCCTCACTTCATGCCATTCTCTGTGGAGAGGCCCAAAGTCCTTACTACTGATATTAGGAGCTGAAATGGCAAGTAGGAAATAGAATCCAATTACAAAAGTAGCTTGTGGCTTCTACTCTCCTTACATTTACCCACAATTGCATCTTAAAAATGATGCAACTAAGAGTTGCCACTGGAAAATTTTTTCATCATATTTATTTACTTACTTATAATCATAAAATTATTGCTGCTGATAATGATGTGCTTTGAAGGGATGAAGTTTGGGGGGAGGGGTGTTTGTTTCTAATTTCAGAGTAAGGTGAAGTTTTCCAGTGTCTGCTTACCCTTCTTGACCCATACAAATAGGCTTATATTTATATTGTTCTGTAAGTCAGAGTTTGAGCAGATGAATTTCAAAAATATACTGATGAGGAAAAGAAACCAAAGACTACATACACACTGTATGATTCCATTTATATGAAGTTCGAGAACATTTAAAACTAATCTACGGTGATAGAAATGAGAATAGTGGTTGGGGGTGGGGTGGTATCGACTGGAAAGGGGTGTGGAGTTTTCTGGGGTGTTTAAAATGTTCAATAACTTGATCTAAGTAACGGTTACACAGTTGTCTATATAAATGTACAATTCACCAAGTTGTGTGCTTAGGAATTGAGTGCTTTACTATGTTATTCTTTAATTAAAATTTAAATTAGCAACTAAAGTGAAAAAAATAAGAGATCTGATGGTAAAATCACTGACAGACTAGATTTTGGTTTTTCATTTCAAAGCTTTCAAGAATTTTTTAATTTTGCAAATCATAATTTTCCCCCATGCAAATGAATCACTTTTCTCATGTATTTCCTCTTCTCTGTCCCTCTCAGCTTCTTAACTAGTTAGATTTATGTTGTGATGTCAAGTGTATTGTAACTGTTAAATTAAAATATTGTGAAGCAGGGTGTGAAAGCAATAAAATTTCATTAAATCAGTTTAGGCCTTTAAAAATTTCATGATTCCTTTCACTCGCATGACATCTTTCATTCCTTTTTTTTGAAGTTTGGATCCAAGGAATTTTGCATGCCTTGGGTTGACATTGAGTTAGTTAACAGCATCTTTGCTGACGTTCCATTTTCTAAATTAACAAGATCAAGAACCGTGACTTAATGATATCTCTTTGTACATATGGCTCTTTTCCAAAAAGAAGGATTAGGGCAACAAAAACAATGAAAGAAGGAAGGGAGGGAGGGAGGGAAAGAGAAAGAAAAGTAAGGAAATCAAATCCTCTTGGCTACTTTCATTCTAGGGCAAAATGTATTTTAAATTTTTGTAAAAATATCAGATACCAACCTTTTAGAAACAAAATGAAAAACACTCCACACACACACACACACACACACACACGCACACACAAAATCTGTAGTTGCAATATGTCTGCTATTTCTCATTTCTCTCTTACTTCCCTTTTGGTACCTTCCTACTAAGCCACAAACAAGATAAATCTACATATATCTGCATATACTGGTACACCATGGGGATAGAATCAACAACTTGCTTGAAGAATTGAACCAAGTCAGATTTAATTTAAGACATAGGAGTATTTGGGGATGGGCTAAGGAGAGGAAGAAGGCTGCAGGGTACAGTAAGAATGTATCTAGACACATAGTAGGTGTTCAATATACATTTCTTCAAGTGACTAGTGACAGAAAGTATGAATTATTTATGCAAGTCAAGAATTCCTACAGCAAAGTGTGCGACCAAGAAAGTGGATCAGGAGGGCACCTAAGACTCCCATTCCAACCCAGATGCTTGACTTAAAAATTCCATATTTAAAACAGGGGCGTTGCAGGGTTTAAGACCAAGCTATATATAGACAATGTGAGAAACAGAGGAAGACCGAGAAAAAATCTGGAGGCTACCGAATGCAGAGGGGTGCTTTCTAAGAAGGAAGAGGGAATTGGGAGCTTTTTTCCACTGGCTTCCCCACCCCTACCACCACCACCACCACCACCACCACCACCACCACCACCACCACCACCCACACACACACACACACTTCTCTGCTGTATTGAGGTCCCAACGCAGTTGGTTTGGGGCGAGAGCGGAGGGACGAGGGTTGGGTGGGAAAGGAGGGCCGGGAACAGGTGGGCGGTGGCGGACTTTTGTCTCCGAGAAGGAAATCGGTGGCGCTGAAAGGGCGGAAAGCAGTAGTTGGCAGGACTTGAGTCTGCGAGGTCCCCGCGTTCTCGCCACCGCCCCGGGCTCCTCTAATTAGAGAAGGGATACAGGGTGGCATTAGTTCCCAAACGTTTTAATCGAGCCTCTTTTCAATGGCCAGGGATAAATGTAGCCACTGTTACTCTGCTCTGAATGGGTCGCCAAGGCCCCTGCCTGGCCCCCAGCGAGGCCATTCAGGGCTCTTTTCACAACCTCTAAGCGTTTCAGTCCCTGGGCCTACCGACACTCCTCAGCGCTCCTAATTAGTCTAATTAGAAAGGTAGATTGATAGATGGAAAGAAGACAGTGTGGGTTAGGAAGATGCTCAATGCTGCCAATCTCGGTTGGGTTGCCGCTCATTCTCCCCGGAAAGAAAAGGTCGCTGAGGAGGAGGCTGGAGCCGGAGCCCGCCCGCGCGGAGGCTCGGCTGCAGCCGGATTCGCGGGCCGGGCGGTCGTTGACCCCGCGCTTCCCGACGGCGGGCACCACCCGCTTCCCCCGGGAGCGTCTCCGGGCCGCGGCCTGCCTGGCGAGGCGGGGAAAGAAGGGCCGTGGACCACGGGCTCACGGCTTCCCGCCCCGACCTGGCGCCTCTCCGCCAGGCGGAGCCCCGCGGCCGCTCGTTCCTCACCCGGAAAAGTCGTGCCGAGGCGCGTCGCGGGCTGTGCAGGGGCCGGGCGGTCGGTGCGGGGGCCTGGGCGCTCGGCCGCGCCACGTGGCCGCTGCCGGCGCCCTCCCGCCGCGGGCCTGTGTGCTGTCCGCGCAGCGCCTCATCCCAGTAAAGCCGAACTCCCAACAGGAAAGAGCTTTGGTTTGGGGACGAGGCTTAATTGCGCGCGGCTGTCGGGCGGTGTGCGTGCGAGGCTTCTGCGCTCTTGCCCCGGCGCAGGCCCTCCCCGCGCGCCGCCGTCCCTGGGAGGCCCGGCGGGTCCGCGGCCGTGCGCAGGGGCGTCCGCAGCAGAGGGGCCCGGCCCCGCGCATTCCTGCGCTCGCCCTGGCCGGCGGGAGGCCGTGACGGGAGCAGCGCGGGTGGCTTCAAGAACACTGAACCTTTAATTGGGCTATAAATCAGACAGGGGAGTGCGGTGGAGTTTGTGCAGGTGTAAAAACAGAGGGGAAAGCCCGGGCTGAGCAGCCAAAGCGCCCGGGCAGGTCAGAACCTCCAGCAACTAACATCTTGATAAGTCCGCCGACAACAAAATAAACAGTGGAGAGGGCCGGGGGAGGCGGGAGTGCTGTCGCCGCGGCCCGCGCACCACGGCACAGTGGCAGTCTAGAAGGCAGGCCTCTCTTTTTTTTTTTTTTAATTGGGGCTTTTATGGGGGCGGGGGGCGGTGAGGAGGTAGGAAGGGAAGGAAAAGCAACATTATCTCTTTTCTCCCTCTCGCTTTCAGCATCGCATCCTGGTGGACAGAGAACTGTCAGACGGTGGAGAGACGGGAAAGGCGCGCTGCCTCGTCCGCCCCCACGACGTCCCGGCGCCCTAGCTGTTGGCGATCTCGGGCCAGGCGGTTGCGCATCCAACGCTCAGCCCTTGGCGAGCGATGACGGGTCCCTGCGCCCCCTACCAGACACGGCGCCACCGACAGACAAACCGCCAGCTCCCGCTTCATTTCAGGGGCTGATGTTGGGAAAACACTGCTGCGCCCCTGGCCGAAGGAGGTAACAAACCAAATAGAAAGGGCAACCAAAAATTAATTCGGTGCACTGCTTGGGAGCAAACCCTGTCAAAACCCTATGGAGACGTTGGCACAAGCGGCAAACGGATTCACAGACAAAGGGAAACAATACAAGTCTCGTTAGATCATTTTTCTGGACATTGTTTAAGGTCTGAAAGGGACCAAATCGTTTCAAAATGTTGCCAGTAAAATTTATCCTATGTGGAATGCAACTAATCCTTTTAGGTTCCTGTCAACTGTTTCCACAAAAGGAATCCGATTTTTCAAATCAAGATCCAAAAGTCTTTGGGGAGAGATTTATTACATGCCAGAGCTTTAGTTACAGAATAGAGTTAAAATAACAACTTGCACCCCCCAACTCCCTAAAATAAGGAGTCCCATCCCACAAATTCTAAAGACGTGTGGAGGATGGTTTGCTGAACTCCTATGTATGCAGATTGAGGAGGAGGAGGAAAGAGGAGGAAGGCAAAGAAATATTAAATTCCTTAAACAGAAAAATCAACACAGAGCACCTCAGCATTTTTTTTTGTCCTCTGTACCCCCCAGTTACTTTGGAAGAAGAAAACAAGACTCAAACTTGATGACTTGCCCTCAGTCCCTTGGAGATAACAACTTAAAGGTGAGATTAATGATTGAATTGAATACCAAAAAACTTTTGGGTTCCTATGCACCTCCAGTGGTGCAAAACCTAGGCTGAGTTTGCATATTGATGTGTCCACAATTTCTGCTACTGGAAAAAGTACTTCTAACGGGAAATATACTATGCTTTATTCTTAAATTTTCTTTGATTTGTAATAAAATGGTTAAGCATGGGAAAAAAGCGCCCTACCATTTTCCACTGTTCTTCTGTGTTTACCTCTTCACAAACCCATGTGAACACAAACTCATTTCATGTAGGTTGTTCTCTCAGTTCACAGTAGTATGAGCATTTTGTGATGGGCCTGATTACAAACCATCTTCCTCTACTGAAGTTCTTCAAGAAAAAGTGGTGACTAAGGATAAAACTAATATGTAACTATTAGTAAAAAGCCTTAAAAACTTGGGCAGAAACTCAGATTTACAGTTCTCTGCATGGAGAGATTGGGTACTGAGTATATCCATGCCACATGGGCACTTAGCTGTTTTAGGCATTTTTGGAGTAAACTGCCACACTGAAAAGATATTGTTAAGAAGCAGACAACTTCAGTCTACTTTACAGACTATCAAGATTCTTTAAAAATGGTTCTGTTAAATGGATAAATGAAAAAATGACCTTGCTAGCCTTTTCCCCACCCCACAGTTCCCTGCTGAAAGGGCTTTCTCCTCTAGTTCCATGAGTGTACGCTTAACGTTATTAGAAGCAACTTGGTGGCAGGAATGAAATTCTTTCATTTGTTTCGTACATTGAAAGTGGGAATAAAAAGATTTGCAGTGTACCAGGTGCTCAATAACTACTGCAGACTAATACCACTTTTCAAAGTTTAGAGGTTAAAGAGATGATTGGTAGTTAAGTAACTACAGAAAAGAAATAGAGCAAGAGACTAAAAGAGTGGATTGAAAACACTGTTGGTTTGTTTATTTTAGAAGGGAGGAGAAAGTTATCTGTCCAAATACACATCTGGCTGAAATAAGAGAAAACATAATGCCATATCTTTTCTCCTCACTGTTTCTAGAAAGTGTTAACAATTTATTTCATAGATGGGGTGGGAATTTTGAAGAAATGAGCTTTTATGTAGAGCCAAAGATTTTTCTTCACTAATTTAAGGATTTGGGTATACATTTGTCTATTTTCTGCCCAAGTTTTTATGTTTTCCAAAGCATTTTCACCTAAATGTCCTATTTGATTCACATAATCTTCATACTCCCCAAAACTATAAATGAGTGTGAAAACTGATCTAATATTTGATTTCAATTTAGTCTTATTTCTTATATTGTGGCCTTTGGAGATTTTTTTTATTTGTGATCCCCCCTTCCTGCATAGTCAATCATTTAACAGAACATAATCTTATAACAATCATTTTCATACCTATGAAACTCTCTGCCTAAAAATAATATAAAATAGAAATAACCAAGTTATTTTTTCATTCATGATAACCCATCATTGTTGGCATTTCAGAAAACAGATCGTGTCCTTTTATTCCTGAAAATATCTGCCTTTAAATTATATTAACAGGAATTCCTAGGCAAGTGTGCAAAGCTTTCTGCCATAATTAATAGCTGCCCCTTCTCTTTTTCTTTACCAGCCTATTATTGATCATTAGTTGCAAATAAGAGAGAATCCTCAGTTTGTGCCTGGCTGCCTCTAGGACAGGGAGGGAGACCTAGGCAAGACCCCAAGGCCTCAGATCCATCCTCTACCACCCAGGACTTTCTGATCTTCTCCTGGAGCTCAGTGGACTCTCTGGGCTATGAATGCATTTCCCATAGCCTGCATTCTGCTTCACAGACTCGATAGGTTCTCCTTAACTCTAGCCTCCTCTGTACAGGGAAACACCCTATCTTAAACAACAGTCACTCTCACTTTAAGAGTAGAAAAATATCTTTCCAGCCCTTCTCATTTCAAATTCAGAATTCAAATTTTCGAGGTTCTCTAAATAAAGCTTCTGATATTGACTGCTTTTCTTCCTGAAATGCATTTCTGTTGTCTGGATTTAAAGGAAAAAATGTTTCTGATTTTTTTAAGAAAATCACCCTTTCTCCAGAAAATCAATGTTATCTTACATTAAGCACCATCCCTTAGAAAGATCACACAGTATACACTTTGGTCAGCAGTCTGAAGCTCACAATTGGTCAGGTGCAACCCCAGCATCGACCCCAGCCTGGATGTCCTGGTAAGGGACAAAGGAATGGCCCCCAGCACCTGCCTAAGGAAGCAGGACTTCAGTGACACTTCTGATGGCAACAGGCAAGGATGGGCTGTTCACATCAAGGGAAAGATGTAATTCCAGCAGGTGGGCTGGGATCCCATCCCCCCAAAATACATTTTAGAGAGACCTATGATCAGGCAGGTTGGAGTTCCTGGTGGGACTGGCCCTCAGTGGCTCCAGTGTGATGGATTAATCGTGCAAGGGCTAACTGGACTGCTCAAGCCATATCTCACCTCAGCTTTCAAAAACTAGAATCTTTGGGAGGGTATTTGAAGGAAGGGTGGACATATTTGCAGAAAAATGATTTGCTTTCTAATTAAATGTTAAATCAGGAATGTGATCTGACTCTTACGTGTTCTTCCCTTTTTCACATGGGGATGATGTGACCCTAGGTCTGGTTATAAAGACCAGCTTAGCAGTTTAGCAAAAGTTCTGCCAGTTTGAAAGATTTTGACCATTAAAAATCAGTGAGAGAACCAGAGGAAATGAACAAATAGTGCAAGGGTGAAAAGGTAAGCTCTGTGTGGTGGCAGGGAGGGAAAGAAAGAGAGAGAGAGAGAGAGAGAGGATTGCTGATGAAAAAAAATTTAGAAGAGTGGTGCTAGGAGAGTATCATATAGAACTGGGTGGAGGAGGCTGACACATCCAAAATAATTAGCTATCGATTCCAAATGTATGAGGACTGCCCAGAAAGTATCCAGCCATGTAATATGAAAAAATAGAGGCATTTATGGCTGGATTTTTTCCAGACAGCCCTCATACCTAAGACAAAGAGCTGGGAGATCTCTGGGAAGGTCTGAGTAGAGATGGCAGGGAGGAAGATCTAGCAAGAATCTAAAAAAGTGTGTAAGAAATAAATGACTCCTACACAGTGACCTCTCAGACAATTGCCCCGCCACAGTGGGTGTTTAATAAATCACAATGATGCCAACAAAGTGGCAGTGTAAAGTAATGGAGATAAAATAGAATTTAAATGCTTAAGTCCTAGTTGCTGTGACCTTGGGCAAGTCACTTCCTATTTTTTGAGGCTTGATACCTCTATTTGTAAAACAGGGTCAATAATAATTCTTATCCTCTCTTTCACAGTGTAGTTGAGGGAAATATTAGTAAAAGTCCTTTTAAAATGTTAATGTGTGCCGAGGGTAGTGACTGGAATCCACAGGAAAGGATTTTCTGGGGTGCTGATAACATTTGCTTCTTGGTCTGATGGTGGTTACACTGGTGTGTTCACTTTGTGAAAAGTGGGTGAGATTTGTGCATTTTTCTGTATGTATATCATACTTTCCTAAAATGTTTACTTTTAAAAGTTAGAGTAGCTCAAAAACTGTTTTTAAAGTTAGGATGATGATGATGATAAGAACAAATAAAAAAATAAGTAATGTGGGTCAGAGCTCATAGTCTATCCTCACTTCTCTTCCTAGCCATTTTATCACACCTGGAGACCCAGGACTCAAAAAGGGATGAGTGATAATAACCAGTTGTTCTCTCTGTGCGTCTTCTGCTTGTTACTGAATAGTATATTCCTGGTAAAGAAGCAGGAAGAATGAACCAGGAAGTTTCCTGCATGCCAGAGGAAAACAATAAAAAGAAAAGAACTCAAGCTGTTCACATCAAGGGAAAGATGTGATTACAGAGATGTGACATGCAAAGAAATTATCTGAAAAGTGAATTCAGTTGGGAAAGTATAAGCCCCAGAGAGCCCTGAGCAGCTGGTCATGATCAGATTCTCCATCTTTCTGTCAAATGTAATCGTATCCGAGTTGGCAGGGTATTTATTGCTAAAGTCGAAGGGCCAGATTTTACACTAAACATATTTACACATTTACATTTGTGGACCTATAAACACTCCACGTTTCACTGGCCATGACATCAAACACATTTACCAACAAAAAGCATATGCCTAATTACAAAATCATAGGGGAGAAGGGAGGCAAGTGGCAGCTGATGGGCAATGAGTGTGCATGCCTGTGTGTGCATATGAGTAACCCAGCTGCAACACCAGGAAACTGGTAGAAACAAGAATAGATGCTGACAAAGCCAGCCCACTTCTCTTGTCCTCTGCCCCCCTGGCCGGTTCTTGTCTGATTCAGTTCTAAAGGGGGAAGGGGACCTCTGGCATTCCAATTAGACCCACGGTGACCCCATGGAGGGGCCCAGAGAGAGCAGGGTGGTTCCCAGGCAGATTTCTGATTTGGATTGAGTTTGATGCTGATACGACCTTTAAGTTGCCCCCAAATGACTTTTCTCAGTCAGTAATAAAAACAGGTGTGAGCAAAATGTGTAGCCAGCAGAAAAATTTTAAATCAAAACTAGAGTCCTTAATTCCTGGCTTTGGGTAGTAAGATCACATCTCTACCCATCAATATAAGTTGTAATAACACCGTTGGCTGCTCCAAGCTTGGTCCTCAGTCAAGCAAGGAAATCAAAGCCACTGGGGCCATAAAGAGAAAAAACAAAACAGGCACCACCACTGGCCTCAGACAGCCTTTAATAAATGACACAGGCTGGTATTCCATCAAAATAATCACCTACCATCAGAATAACCACCTCCCCCAGCTCTCTCAGAGGACAAGCTACAGGAAGAAAAGGTGGGTTAAAAAAAAAAAAAACTGTGAAGGGCAGAAGCCTTTCTCCCAAGTGGATGCTTACTACACTTATTGAGAGAATTTTGATAATAAATATGCCCCAAATTTCAGTTCCATCAGCAGAAAGCTTGGGCAGGAAAGGGCCACTGAGCAGGGATAAGGGGGTAGAGATGCGCAAACATACAGATGCCTCAGTGAGTAAAAATAGGGGCGATTGGTCCTCATGTTTTCCCTCCTCCTCCCCCTTTTTAAGAGGAAGCAAAATGGTTCTTAAATACACGGGATGGGGATGAAGAGTAAACATGTTGTTGAGCAGAAGCGCTAGCTTCTTATTTTAAAGAAATAAAGTAATTACTCAATAGAGAAAAAGGAAACCAACCGAGGAACGATCTAAGGTCATGACACCCTGTGTGGCAGAAGGAGCAATTCAACCCATAAGGGCTTCATTACCCCCGCAATAGATAACATTTGGCTAAATCTAGATACGGATTAAATCCCCGCCGCACAACAGAGTCCTGGATAGAGAGGCTCCTTTTTGTGTGGTCCTTCTCCGAGATCGGCCCAGACCATTAGCCCCAATCTATCCCTCTCCCTATTAACTGCAATTCGCTGCCCAGTGCGCTTCGGTCATTTGTCTCCAGGCTCTACGGGAGCATTTGACGAGCAGAGAAACGAGGAGAAGGGGAGACAAGCGTCGGGTTAATGAGTTGTAGCAAATCCACACTTTGTAGTTGGGAGGAGGAGAGCTGGTGGCCAATGTTTGTCCAACTGGTTTATTTTTCGAGACCCAGCCTATTGAGGAAGGCTTGTTCAAGCAGGCTTCATCCTTGCAAACACACAAACATCCTTCTGTTTGCCTTCAAAGAAAAGGGGACCAGAGCTGTATTTGCATGCGAATGAGGAGCCCCGGGAGGAGATGTCCTTGCCCATCAAAGGCCTCGGTAGCCGGAGGCCTTTGTTCCAGCACCTGCGCGCCCCGCGCTCCTAGCTCGCGGAGTCCACGGCCCACAGCCCGCTCCTCGCCTGCCCAGCGGCCCGAGACCCACTCCGCTCACAGCCCACACGTCCCCTGGCCCACGCCCCTCGCTGCCCTATTATCTCCACCACTGGCAGGCCGGGCCCGAAAGGCCAGCAAAGCCGACCGCGGATCCCAAACCAGGAGGATGGAGGAGCTGAACTCGCCGGACTCAAAACCCGAGACTGAGGCAGGCGGGTGGGATTTACTGTTTCCCACGGCTCCGGGCTCAGGACGCGCTAACGGCCGCGCTGGAGCGCGAGGGGGAAGCGGGGATCCGAACTCCAGGACCCGGAGAGGCCAGCGCTGGACCGCCCAGTGCTTACCTGCCATTGCCTTGGAGGCACTGAGCCTGGGAGGTGGGGCTCGTCCCCGCATGTCATTTTGAAGATGCGGGAATCTGAACAGAGAAAGGGATTAGCCGGGACCCCCTGCTTTCAGAACCTCCAGGCGTCATGCAAATAACACGCTCCTGTTCTTTCGCTCTCTCTTCATTATTTTCAGATCGAAACTTCAGATCTATGCGTTACAGAAGGCTACGGGGTGCACCAGCAGTACCTGTGCAGTGAGGGTTCCGCCTGCTAAGGCCTCTCCACCCCGGTCGGCGGTGACATCCGGACGTCTCCTCTTAGCAGGGCTAGGATAAAAATAGCTTTTTCATGTAAGATTTGGATCTGATATTTCAGTTTGTATCTACATTGTTAGTGGTAAGTTTGAGGATGGGTGTGTAACTTTAAACTCACTTAGTCTCTTTCAAACATTCCATAGGAAAAACAAAACAATTTGTTTTTGAAGCTGTGAGTCAGTTTTTTTTCCCTCCCTAAAAATAAACGAGAGGACAGGGCATCAAGAATGAATGTCACTGGAAAATATTGGCCTATAATTCAGCCTTTGTTAACTTGCTACGTTAAATCTGAAGATCTTCAGATATATATACATGTCTAAATATTTGAAAAAATAATAAACGAATTTTACCTCCTTTGCAATTCACTGATATTAAGCATATAAATTATGTATTACACATGCCTTGGTTTTATTCGGAGCCCACAGTAACATCTGTAGTCATCAAAACTAGAGTCACATTTTTTTTCAAAGAACTAAAATTGTCTGCAACAAGTAGTTAATGAAAACACTTTGAATTTGAAAAAGATATCCTAAAGCACCTAAATTGTATACATATAATTAGTTAAATGAACACTTGACACCTTATCATCTTTATGCTTTAAAGCGTGCACTGTCCTGAAATTGAAGGTTTCTCTTACACACCGTTATTCAGATTTATACTAGAATTTCAATAAGTTTGCCTTTTAGGATAAAAACTTTTTTATTTAATTACTGGGATCTTTTCTGTTGAGAAACATAGTAGCTTTAAATACCAGGACTTTTGCAGACAATCTGTTTAGTATATTTAAATATTTTCTTACTCAGAACACTAAAGCTATTTGATGATCATGTCTATTAAAATTTTAAAACTAAAAATTACCTATTTACTTGTGTTGCTTCCATTACAATAATCCTATTTGGCAGAGTTTTTACAGATATATACAATATTGTGCTCAAATGTGAGTGGAAATTTTTTTGAAGTGGAAAGCTCAAAAGTAAAATTAAAAGTTTTATAAAATTATCCTAGGGTAACTGTGGCTTTAATTTGAAATAGCCTCAATGCTCTTCAAATTAGAATAGAATGATATTTGAAAATGTATTCCAGAGTGACTTATCTGTAGTCATTTAAAAATAGCTTCTGATCTCCTGCAACGGATTTAACTTAGAAAGTATAAATGAAAAATCATGGCATGATGCTTTTGTTAAATTCTCTTTGAAAATAACATTTGCCTTTTCTGCTATGGGTTCCTACTTATCTCACATGGAAACTTTTTTCCAACTGAAAAGAAAATAAACTAAGCAGGGGACGACTGAAGCCAATTCCTTTGGTGGGTTTTCTTTGAAAATTATGAATTTTATTTCTGAAAAAGTGTAAAAATCTTACATTAGAATGGTACAATAATTGCCAGTAAAATTTACAATACTCCTTGTAAAGAATACGCAGTAAGTACAAAATAAAAATTCCGCATGTCTATTATAGTACAAAACACAGGTTATAATAAGAAATTTTGACTTTTTTCCTTGTGTAAACATGTTAATGGGTTTCTTTCTTCCTTTCACGAAAACGTACATCAGAGAAGTGTCCTCAAGTAAAAACTATTGCTTCGCTGGCATTCTTCGGGACCTTTACTATTTTTGTATTATTCTTCTTTTGAACATCACTGATTGCTTTTTAAACTCCTGGACCTGAGAATCTCTAGACCTCAAAAAGGCTTAGCTGTTTTAAAGATTTCCGAAAAGTCAAGGAAGCCTCCTGTGCTTAGACAGGGCGGACCCCACCAGCACCCTCTTCCTCCCAACCCCAGGTCGGGGGCTGCAGCATAGGGCGACTTTGCATAAATAGAGGGACTCGTAGAGCCTAAAGCGCGCCCAAGTTGCCAAACACAGTCTCGTCTGAGAATCTGAAGCGGCGAAAACGGGGGCGCGAGGTCGGGAGGGGCAGTGCCGGGAGGAGCGAGGAAACCACCAAACCACCAAGATGGAAAAAGGAGTCGTCATTCCTACCTTCTTTTTCAAGCGCGCTAGCATAGCGTTATTAACAATTTGAAATCCTAGCAGTAAAGTTCTCGACACTGGACAGGGCAGTCCCTTGGTGCAGAGTCCCCAGGGCGGCCGACGAGGAGACGGAGGAGGCGGCGGCTGCCGCGGCGGCCACGAGGGAGCGAGTGAGCGCGGCAGCCGGGCCCACGGCCGCCTGAGCCGCGCAGCTGCCGCCGCCGCCTGAGCCGCCGCCGCCGGGTCCGGGCGCGGGCGGCGCCGCCACGGGCGAGGGTGAGGGCGAGGCCTGCACAGCGGCGGCAGCCTGCGCGGCGGCGGCGGCGGCAGCGGCCGGGCCCAGGCTGCCCCCGATGATGCTCTCGATGGAGAAGGGCGAGCGCGCCAGCGCCGAGGCCCCCGGCCCGCCCGCCTTGGCCGCGGACGCCTGCAGGGGACCGGGCAAGGCGGCGCCCAGCGGGTGCGGCCGGTAGCCGAAGGCGGTCCGGGCCAGCTCGGCGGCCGCGCCGTGCGGCGGCGGGGGCGAGTGCGGGTGGAAGGCGGCCGCGGCGGCGGCGGCCGCGGCGGCGGCGAACAGGGCGGAGGGTGGCGCGTAGGGCGGCAGCTGCAGGCCGTAGCCGCAGCCGTAGGGGCCGTAGCCGTAGGCGTGCGGAGGCGGCGGCGGCGCCGGTGGGAAGAGCGCGGCGGCAGCCCCCGGGTCACCCGCGCCCCCGGCGCCCCCCGCGCCGCGCAGCAGCAGCGATTCGGCAGCGGCGGCGGCGGCGGCGTTGGGCGGGAGCAGTGGCTGCCGCTTGAAGCGCTTCCTACGGCGCAGGAAACTGCCGTTGTCGAACATGTCGGCGGACTCGGGGTCGAGCGTCCAGTAGTTGCCTTTGCCGGGGTTGCCGGGCTCGCGGGGGATCTTGACGAAGCAGTCGTTGAGCGAGAGGTTGTGGCGGATGCTGTTCTGCCAGGCGGGGAACTTCTCCCGGTAGTAGGGGAAGCGGCCGCTGATGAACTCGCAGATCTCGCTCAGTGTCAGCCGCTTCTTGGGGCTCTGCAGGATGGCCATGGTGATGAGCGCGATGTACGAGTAGGGCGGCTTCACCAGCGGGTTCTTGGCGCCGCCGCCCGCGCTCCCGCCGCCGCCGCCGCCGCCGCCACCGCCGCCCGCGCCCGCGGCGCCGCCCCCACCGGCCCCGGCCCCTGTCGCCGGGGCTGGGCCCGGGGGCGCCGGGGAGCCCCCTGTCCGCGGCGGGGCGAGCAGGATGTCATCGTCGTCTTCCTCCTCCTCCAGATCCTCTAGCTCGTCCTCCCCGGCGTACGAGCGCCGCCGCCGCCGCCGCCGCTGCGCGGGGACAGCCAGCCGGGCCCCGCCACTGCCGCCCTCGTCGTCCTCCTCCTCTTCCTCGTCTTCTTCGTCCTCGCCCTCCCCCACCACGTCGATGTCTGTCTCCTCGGCGAGGCCGGAGGCATCGGACATCTCCGTGCTCAGGGTCATAGCTGTCGCACGGCGGCGGCGAGACGGCGCATAGGGGCGCCGGGCTCCGGGCTCCCGCCGCGCCCCAGCCTGGGTCCCGGGCGGCGGGCCCGGCCCCGGGGCGCCACTCTGGGGGCGCTGCCGCTGCTCAGGCTGCGCGCCGGGACGGCCCGGCGGCAGCAGAGGCTTGCGCTGCGACTTTGTAACTCCTGCGCCGCTGCGGTTTGCCCCGCGGTCTCTAAGCTCCCTGGGCTCCGCGCGGACCCGGCCCGGGCGTGGGACTTGACCTTCCCCTCTCCGAGCGACCCTGGCGGGGTCAGATATGAAGGGATTGGAAGGGCCCCTGGAGAAAAAGTCAGCGTCGGGCGCCGAGGAGGATGCGGGACGGGTGAGAGCCTAGGGACAGAGCTCGGCCAGGCGAGGGCTGAGTCCAGGAGAGGGCGGACCTTTCCTCGGCTTATAGCAGGAGGCCTGTCACATGGTATGCACGTCAGAGCGCTACTGAGGGAAAGGAAAGAAAGCCTAGGAAATCAGCCCGGCTTTGGAGAGGATGTTCACCCGTAGGAGGGAGCAGGAACTGAGAAGAGAGGGGAGGAGAGAGGACCCCACCATGCTGGGCCAAAGGGGCAGAGGCATGAAGTACGCGCTGGCTCGCCGTAGTCTGGACCCAGGGCCGCTGCACGAGTTGCATAGAGTTCCCAGCCTTCTCTTCTTCAATTAGCCCTCAATCAGAACTTCAGAAGCACTCTCGTGATGCGACGGTTTGGCCACACCACGACCTGTAGGGGCCTGTGGGAGCCGTCCAGCCGGAAGCTATCCCCCATCGTCTGAGGGAGTCCCTCGGAATGGCTCTGAGGGCCATCCGTTGGCTTGTCCCGTCTCCCCTTACATTGGGGGAGCGGCTCCTTATCGAATCTGATGAGAACACCACCCCCCAACGCCCCAGTTTAAGCACAATAATTGTTTATTGACCTTTTAACCTGTCCCCTTCGGTTCTTCTCCAAAGACGTTTGTTTTCCACCATCTGTTAATAAAAATGCTGTTAGGCTGGCGTTTTAGTCACTTATCTGCAATTGAATGCCCTGGAAACTTGACAGCTAAGCTAAGCCACTCTAATGAGAGGATCTGAAAATATTCTTGGGAATAAAGAAAGTAATGCAGAGAAGAAATAGAAACATTTAGTGAAAACCCAGACATGCACAAAAATTGCAAGTAGAAACCACTTGAAAAAGTGTTTTCAAAAATGGGGTAAAGAACTCTAGTTATCAGTAAGAGGGACATTATAGTCAACACTTTACAGTAAACTCAAAATACTTAAATTACTTGTATACACATATCTCTACTCAGGTTGGCTTAATAATAGAAACTACAATAATAAAAAGAAACAATGATAAAAAAAACAACTTTTAAAACTTTTTTGAAGATGCACTAAATATTTCCAATAGCTACTGTTGAAAACAAACGAATTTTTTTTAAAAAAAGACAAGTTCTGTTCAATTTTTCTTTTCAGGTGACCAGGTAATGAGCGGTAATAATTCTAATACCATTCTATTTTAAGTACACCTAGCTTTGTCACCATCTCTAATTATTTTGGCTAGTGGAAAAAATCCTAATAGCTTGTGTAATTCACATAGCCATACCTTATGGATTTTTGCATTTCCTAAAACACTTTTATTTCAAAGTGGGGAACTTTGAGTTTTTAGCTTTCTGATTAAAAGAACCACTTGATGAGAACTGAGACTCAAAACTCAATGGCTTGCTATGGAAACAATCATCAGCTGCCCTTGTGTATATCATTTTATCGACCAAGTACTTTCCACGTTTTGAAACGTTTCATTTCCTCCCCTTAGGAATCACAGAGCCTCAAAAATAAACTCTTCCCTCATCTAAGACTTAATTTAAAATCGAGTTTTTGTTGCTGAGGAAGGCTACCAACCAGTTACACTTACAAATGACCCATAAAGTTCATCATAGATCTCTGAAAGATCTATAAGAATGTCTCAAAGTTCTAAATAAATTATTTTTCATTGACACTCGTTTGATATATGGCTGAACCATTTAATTATTGTAATGGGTTCAGGATTAACCTGAGCCAACATTAATCAGCACTATTAATCAGGCATTACATTGCTTTGTTGATGTAGCCAGGAGTCCTTACCAGGGGTTCATTTTTACATTTGAAAGTTTGTTTTATAAGTACTACTCAGTCGATATCTAAATAAACACCAATATTTTCACTGAACTAAGGGTTAGTGTGCGGCGAAGTAGTTAAAGACAGCACGGAGGGAAAGAATGTGTTCGCCGACAATGAGTTACTTCAGGTGATCAGTTACAGCCGTCATTCCGTCGTTACCACCGCCCTGAACTTGTCTGCCCAAGATGAGCGCGAAGATGGACTTGGCGTTCCGTTTGCCACCGTCCAAAGGTCCCTCCTCAAAGGGTTAAAGGGTTCTTCCCTGGAAAGACGTTTAAAGAAACGTGGCAAATTGTCCTCTGGCCATTCAGGAGTAAGTGTTGGGATTTACTGAAGGTCACAGCGAAAGATCAACTCGGGAGGACCGTTGCAGAGAGAGTGTTAACGAGATTTGCGTGAGCTTTACTAAAGCCTCCCATTTGGGCAGTCCACTTGCTTTGTTTGCTTTAGTTAAGCTACACATTTGTATGTGATTTTTGAAATTCTCTGAGCGCGGAAACCCAAACCTTTCATTTCCCCCGAGTCCCCGTTCGCCCCTCTTAGCCCCCACCCACCGCCTTCCCTCCCTCCCAAGCGCGCACTCAGCTTTCGGCCGCGGCTGGGAAGTCGCCACCTCCACCCCCTCAAGTTGACACAAAGGCCGAGACACCTTTCCGTGAGGCGGGCTGGGGACGACGCGGCGACCCCCACCCCGCACGCCCGGCTCGCGTGGACGCAGAAATTGGCGAGGCGCCTGCCGTGCCGGGCGGAGACCGCGTGAGGGAGGGCTGCCCCCTGGCGGCGGCTCCGCGCCATCCCGGCGCCGGCGTTGGCACGGATCCGGAGCTAGCGAAGCAGCGGTGTCTTGTGAGGGTGGCCAGCGGCTCCCAGGCTTCACGGCCGCTGAGCTTTGGGCGGCCGGGCCGTTTCCTTTTTGAGACACCCCTCTTTTTCTCAGAGGCTACTGGGCGGGCGCGTAGGCGTCTCTTGCACTGCAGGTTGCGGGCGGTTTGGGCGCTCCAGGAGCACCCCGGGGTTACCGGGCTTTCTAGCTGCAGGAGCCTAGGAGGCTGCAGGACCGCTGGGAGGCGCTGCCTCAGCGCTCTGCCCTCTGGCCCCCGACCGAGAGCTCCTTGCGGCCCGAGGGACTCCTACCTTGGGCGAAGGCAAGCAGAGACCTCCCGTAAACTCCCGGGGCATAAACCAGGCCAACTCCTCTCTCGCCCCGAATGCAGCCCAGTAGTTCACTCATGACATGGACGCGTTTCCAAACTCGGCGGGTGCTCTGTGCCGCGTCGGTGCAATGGACCCTCTTGAAGGGTCATTCCCCAAGCTTGTGTTCAGATGTTACTTTGTGTCTGGCACTCGGGTCTGGAGAGAAAAAGAACAAAACGCCAAGTCCCTGGTGTGAGAGCGCACCTTCTCATGAGGGAGCCAGGTAAACAGACCATTATCATGCCCAGGGTAAGTGCTCTCTGAGTCCCCCAACCGAAAGGGAGCGATGATTCGGAGTCCCAGCCTGTCGTTGGCCCCTTTCTTTCATCCTGCACTGCCCTTCCTTCTGGCTGTAGGTGTCTTCCCCTCTCTTTAAGCTCAATCTGAAGGCCAAACCGGGCTCTATTCGTTGTTTTGTTTGTTTGTTTTTGTTTTTGGTGTGTTAAAATGCACAACGCAAACAATTTACTAATTTAAGTGTGCAGTTCAGAGTCACTGAGCCATTCACATTGATGCAACATCATCGTTACCCATTTCCAGAACTTTTCTATCATCCCAAAGTGAAACTCTGTCCCCATTAATGATTAAGTCCATTCCTCCCCACCTTCCACCCTCTCTCAGCTCCTTGAGAACCAGGATTCTACTTTCCCTCTATGAATCTGACTACTCTAGCTACCTCAGGTACATGAAATTATAGAATACAAGGTCAGACAGTTTCATGAACTCATCATAGAAAATGTGCTACAGATCTCATTGTTGAGCCTCATCACTACCATCACCTTCTAAGTACTCCCCCTGGGAAGCTATGCACCACACCAGTGCCTAGTCCACCCTTCAAAGCAATCTTGCAACTCTTTTTCTGGAAGGGCCATCAGAGCTGTTGGCTGACCCAAAATCTGACAAGTTCATGAACTTGCCACCATACACTTATGTGGGCAGCATTGTACAAACAATGGTTTCATAATCTTGGCAAGGTCCAACGACAGCTCTGATGGCCATTCCAGAAAAAGAGTTCCAAGATTGCATTGAAGGATGACCTTAAAAGTTTTCTCTAGCTATCCAGGACCCTCTACTTGGCATTTTCCTCTGATGTAATATTACTGGCCATGAATGTTGGCTCACACATGCCATTAAGCTAATTTCAAGATCACAACAGCTCGTTAAGTGGGTACCTCCATAGGATGGCTGAGGAAACAGACTCTCAGAGTTGCTACTAGCTGTCATGTAGGCAGTAATGGTAGAGCAGAGCCTTCCATCATTGTGTCCCAGTTCCAGAAGCCTCTTCCAATGCTGGACACCAACACCATGGGTAAGGCTCTTTCTACCTCCCCCAAATCTGTTCTTCAGGGCTGGTTAGGTGGTCTGAAAATAAGTTAAAGGCAAGATATTACTGGGTGACAGTGGTTGGTACCTCTCTAAAGAGTAGTTACATTAACCTGGGAATTCTGTTGAGAAAATGCCATAAACCAGTTTCAAATGGTGGGTCTTCAGGCAGTGTAATTGGGAGGTGAGATTTCTTTGTGAAGAAGCTATTTTAGAGGCCTCATGGATCTTACGAGGCAGTCTATGCTTGCACAACAGCTCTTTAAATAAGCATTTCATGGCCTGGGCAGGATTCAGAAATCCTCAAGAATTCAGAATGTCAGCAAAGGTCTAAATTTGTATTTTATAACAGCAAAATTACTTACACTGACTGAGGAGTTTTCATTACCACAGTTAACCTGGACTAGACCTCCCGCCCCAACACACACCAACACAAAGACTTATTTAGTGCTAGATCTCAGTGGTTTGCAGTGGCACATGTTTAAATTTTGCACTCCAAAATCAAAAGTTCAAAAGGTTTTTTATGTCATAAATTTAATTGCAAAATACACATGTTTCCATTCCAAAGACGACTCTGCCTTTTGAAAGCTGTCTTCAATACATAACCCTCAATAGTATGGGTTTGTGTCTGTCATCTTCTAGTATTTGTTCACATTGTTTAATGAGTTCAGTTCCTGGAAATAGAATAGTATTTTTAATTCTAATATAGGAATTGAAAAAAATAATCCTACCATGTCTAGAAAGGGTGAATTTGTTTATTTATTTTCTTTGTAGTTCACCCAGTGGCTGTCTGTGAAGAGAAATGTCTCTGCTTGAGAAAGATGGGGCTCACTAAAGTGATTCTAGAGGTGCAGCTGACTACAGGACACCCTGAAAATTAAAAGGGAGATTATAAGACCATGAGAAAGCTTTGTCATAAATTGTAATTTCTTGTGTGTTTAAAATGTATACAGTGACCAGTCTTCTCTGTCACACATGCATACAAATCCTTTATTGCCTGATATCCAGGCTTAAACCCAGACTGAACTTTCATTTGTCTGCTCTAGTTATGCAAACACACTGGAACCTTGTCCACCCTCAGGGGCAACCCTTCGCCTTACAACATGATCTGACACCAAGCTGGGAGGTGGGGGTTAGTGGGCAGTGGAGTGTCCTTGCAATGAGTACGAATATAGGTCCCCATGCAGTGGGCATTCTCCATGTCTTCCACTAGAGGCACGTGTGAGTGACTCGCCTTTACTAGAAAGCTTTGGTTGACTAACTTTCCAGAGCAGAAAAAAACTGGGAAAGGGCCTCAACCCAAAAGTTACAGAAGAGTGAATACAAATAATGATCACTAATAACTAAAGACATGCAAGTTAGAATACGTAAAATGCCATTTTGTTCTATCAAGTTAGCAAATTACAGGATGATGGGCCTGATGGTATGAACCATTATATGCTGCCTGTGGAAGTTGTAAAGCAGTACAAACCCTGTAGTAAACAATTTGGCTATACAAAGCTTGGACCTCAAGTGCCCATTCTCTTTGATTCATTCATTCTCAGATTCTATCCTAAGGAAATAACCAGAAATATGAACAAATATTTATGTATAAAAATGTTTGTTGCAGTGATTTTTGTTTAAAAGGGTAAAACTTGGAAATGTTCTAAGTGCCCAAGAGTTCAATGTATTTCTATATATATCCTTAAAATATTGTGCCATCATTAAAAATTATTAAATTTTAATAACTTAAAAAACTTAAGATTAATGGTAAATGCATAATCTAGATAGAAAAATATATATCGTACTTATCAATTATTAATGTTTAAGATACTACGCATATAACTAGTATGACTGGAAGAAAATACACTAAAAGGTCAATTGGTTATTTCTAGGAGGTGAAATTATGGATGGCTTTTATTTTGTTATTTATATTATACTTTTCTGTGTTTGGTAAATTTTTCACAACTGGCAACTTCCAAATTGCTTAGTTGAGATACCTGAGGAGCACAGTTAGTGTAAAAGAAAGACTATACACTGAACAGTTTATATTATATCAGCTGAAGTGTAATTATTAAACAGACACCAACAATTTAAAATAAGCTTGATATCACTTCTCGGCCTTTTGGCTAAGATCAAGTGTAGTAAAATAAGGTTGATAAATATATTAAGGAAGGGCACTTGTTAATAACATTAGCAAGAAAAATAATTTTTAAAAAAACCTGTGGAAATGTTAAATATGTAGAGCGTAACAGATTAAATAAAGAACAAATAGATGGAATAAACAGCAGGTGACGAATGGATTGAGTTTGAAGATTATTTTGAAGAAATGTCCCAAAAGAGGTTGGAAAGGACAATATTCTGGCTCATGATGTCAATTTAGTGGGTTACAATAAGCACTAAGAAAGTATAGAATAGGAGGGGGAAGGATGGGATGGGATGAAATAGATTGGAATGGAATGGAATACAATGGAGTAGAATAGAATAGACTAGAATAGGAAATATGTCTACATGGCAAGTAATAATACTAAGAATAGTTTGTGAAACTTTTATTTCAGTTATTTTTATATTTTTAATGTATGTGTGTTTTGAGTTACTATGTAAAATGAATCTCTTAGTGTGGGTCACAATTAAAAATGTTTAAGTGCTACTATTTTAAAATAATATATTTACATCATAGCTTTGCTATTCTTTCCTGATATCTCCAAGACTTGCTCATCTCAGCTTACAAACATGTTTCAACCCCTTATAGCTAAAAACAAAAACAAGCAAAAATGTTCCCCTCTCTCTTGTGACAATGCAAACTGGTACACCCTCTCCCCTTCCTTTTATTTTTTTGCTTTTTGGTATGTGATAGCTCCCTGGCTGGGAATTGAACCCAGGCTGCAGCGCTGACAGCACCAACGCCGAAGCCCCAAGCCACTACACCATCAGGGAACTCCCCTCCCCTTCCCTTCACCACCTAACTTTTTAAAAGTCTGATGTACAGACTACATTTTCCTTACATTTGATCACTCGAGTCTGATGAACACAGCT
This sequence comes from Lyroderma lyra, assembly GCA_004026885.1. Classification (NCBI taxonomy): domain Eukaryota; kingdom Metazoa; phylum Chordata; class Mammalia; order Chiroptera; family Megadermatidae; genus Lyroderma; species Lyroderma lyra. Next base: position 128,471 of record PVJL010003624.1, read on the forward strand.
CCTCAGCACAGATGAGCCATGTCTTCTTTCCTGACCTAATTTGTGGGGGAGTTATTAATGGGTTCACAGTGCTGTCTGGTTTAAATGAGGTTTCAGATCCTGCTGCCGGATTTCAGAATCTGCTTTCTAGGCCCTTCTTCCGGAACAGCCAACACTCTCACCCCCTGACAAGCTAGCACTTTTGTATTTTTTTTCCTGGCCCATCTCCAAATGAGGAAAGTACTGCCTTGTGAGCTCCATAATTCCTCCTTGGCTCCAAGGAAACTGTACTAACCTTGCTAATGAACTCTCAACCATTTTGGAAGTTGTTCGGAAAATCCTACTTTCACTCCTGAATCACTGCTCTCTGACCTGTGTAGTTTGTCTGAAACTCATTCTTAGTGGCCTATTATATTGATTCATGGCAGGGTCACCCATTGTTCTGCTTAACATCTGGCCCTTATATCATGAAGGGCCAAGAAAAGTAGTGACCGTCATCTAGGAGCTAAGGTTCCTGATGGTTCCAACAAAAACACCAGCCATATCAGATAAAATTTTATGAACAAAGATCACTTTAAAGACATGTTGCCAAACACTACGTAACAAATTGTCTCCAAATTTAGTGGCTTGAAACAACCATTTTATTATGTTCACAACCCCTGTGAGTCAAGAATGCACTGAGGAGCTGGTACATCTCTGTACCACAATACCTAGAAGGGTCTGAAGGCTGGGGTGACCAGGGATGGAAACAGGAATCATCTGGAGGTGCCTTATTCACATCTCTAACCATTGATGCTAGCCATCAGCTGGGATTGTGGACTAGAACACCAATATGTGACCTTTATAGGTAGCCTGGGCTTCTTCACAGCATGGCTGACCAGCCTCCCAAGAGAGGCTCTATTGCCTTTTATGACCTAGCCTAGGAAGTCACAAATGTTATTTTCATAGTAATCACAAGCCACCTAGATTCAATGGGAGGGAACTGTATTATCTTATGTCAGTCTCCTGTAAAGAATTATAACCAGGCCCACTGCAAAGGGTTAAAGCCAGGCCCACAGCCCAGGCTTGACCTTGGTATAATCAGTCCATGTCTGGGGTTGAGGAACTCCTGGGGCTGACAGTTACTGTGCATGTACCGCCCTATGTAACCATGAAAACCCAAACAACTGCTACTGGGCAGATGCGGCAAGATGCCACTTTTGTTTGAGTACGTATATATAGTCCTGGGTGTGCAATAAAGTAGCTTGCTTGCTGGTGGCATGTTTATGGTCCCCCATGTAGGCTCCGCGTGCGTTTTTTCAACTGGGTGTACCACCACCAAAACCTGCCCGGCCTGGAAACCTCGGCAATGACATCTTACTAGGTCTGCCATAACAAAGTATCACATATTGGGTGGCTTAAACAATAGGAATGTATTATCTCACTGTTCTGGAAGATAGAAGTCCAAAATGAAAATGTTGGGAGGTAGGTCTCTTCTGAAAACTGCGAAAGAAGGAAATGTCTCGGTCTTCTCTCCTTGGCCTCTACCCACGTCTCTTCACGTTGTCATCCCTCTATGTATGCCCACGTGTCCAAATTTCCCCTTTGTACACGGACATTAGTTTTATTAGATTAGGGCCCACCCTAATTACTTAACTTTAACTTGATGACCTCTGGAAAGACCCTCTCTCCAAATAAGATCACATTCTGAGGTGCTGGATGGAGGTTAGGACCTCAACATATGAATTTTGAGGGAAATATAATTTAGTCCATAAAAGGAACATAGACCCTAATTCTCAATAGAGAGGTGTCAAAGTCACCATGTAAAAAGTGCATATGGGACATAGTTACTGCAATCTTTGGAGAATATAATCTACCACTTTTATGTGTTTCAAATTTTTATAGTGTGCAGAGCGCTCAAATACTAGCTGCTTGGTTCCAAATAAAATACCTGGAAATTCTGTGGCTGACTCTTTCCTAGGCAATGAAAGGCTGTGCTTCAAAAACTCGTGCTTTCTCACAGAACTTCCAGCAAATTATTATTTCTGGCTCCAGGATTTGCTCTACTTGAAGCTCCTTTGCTGATTTGCTTATTTGTAGTAGACACTCACGCTTAGTGCCTGTGGTTCAGCCTTGACCAATCTTGTCTTCACTCAGAGGCATTCATGCCTGTTAGTTTTATTTTACTTGCAAAGTAAATTTAAACATGTATTATTATCAAATTCTAAGTAAAACAAATATTAATAAGTACCTACTATAACTAAATCGTATCATGCCTCATTTGTTTGCCATCATTGTTACTACACAGTGAAAAATAAACTTTTCACAGAGGTGGGGCTCCGGTCAAACCCAGCCTGGTAGTGATAATACTCTTATTGCCCCAGTGCACATCAGGAAATTTTCGTTATCACCAACTATCGAATAAAGATTGCACAAAATCCAGTTGCAAAAATCTAACCATTCCTTTAAAAAGTGGGGTAGGGACCTAGTTACTCCACAATCTATTGGGCTAACCTCCAGATTGCCTCGTCAGTACTGCTCCCTCTTGCTGCTTGGCTTTTCCTCCCCTCTTTTCTCTTGGTCAGCTTTTCCCTTCCTGCTCACCTGGGGAGCACCTTATCACAGGGCCCACACAGACCTACTGAATTAGAATGTCTGGAAGTGGGGCCCAGGAATTTGTTTTGGAAGATTCCCCAAGTAATTCAGGTGATCTGCTAGAGGATCCGCTAGGTTTGCCAACTGCGGGGCTATGTGATCAAATTCAAGTTCCTAAAGCTTAACCTAAAAAGGCCCTCACCCCTGCCCAACTCTATAGTTGTATCTCTTACCACTTCCCACCTCATGATTTCTCCATTAACAACCCTGAACTATCAACAGCTTATAACACTGAATATGCTGCTCCACCTCACTGGGCTCTTGCCCAAGCTGAAAACCCTCCACCCACCTTGATGCCAAACAACCTATTTTTCCCTCCAAAATCCAGCTCCTGGGTCCCCTTCCCTGACTACCTCACCTCCACCCCATCCAGAATTAATCCTTCTCTCCTCTGCATTCCGACTGCACCTTGTTCACACAGCAATCAGCACGCAGTGTAGAAATAGACTTGCTCACTTCTCACCCCTGCTAGAGTGTGATCTACCTGATGGCAGGTTCCATGACATCTTTACCTTAGCATTCTCAGCATCTAACCCAGGGGCAGAACTGAATTAGAATAAACTGCTTTTATGGGGGTAGACAATGGAGTCCTTTGTCAAGCAGGTTGTCTCCTTTGCAGAAGTTGCTCGGTATTAGCCACATTTAGTCAGGCTACAATGTGTTTTGTTACTCTGCCTGGGCCGGACATGAAGAGATTTTCTGGCAGCATTTAGCAATGCACTCACGTGCTCTTGCCTCAGCAGCAAAGCAGGTTTCTAGAAACAGGAAAACAGATTTCACTCCCTGTTACATTAACATCCAAGGGAACTCCCAAGTCAACGCCCTCCCATCGCTCCTGGCTTGGCCTTCCCTCCTTTTCCCTCTCATTTTCTTGCTTTCATTTCACATCCCCACAACAGGGGCTGACGTTTGCTTTATATTGCCTGCCTTCTCTCACTACCTCTTCTTCACTTGTAACTTTGACCAAGATTGCAGCTGCAGCCCAAAACTGACTCTCCCAATACAATGCTACCAGTTTTCAACCAACAAAATCTTCGCCGATTATATCAAAACTCAGTCATACTAAGAGCTTTGGCTGGACACAGGAGACTTGGTATATTGTCCAAACTTCAGAGGACTCAAGTCCTTGCTTCTTGCTCTGGCTGGTCTCTGGGGTGGGACCAAGCAACCACTGTGGTTTCCAAACTTGTCTACATATTAGACATTAGAATCAACTGGGGAGATTTTAAAACTTTGGCTGCCCGGGCTACATCCCACTGAATCAGAATCTTTGAAAGTGGCACAAAGATATCTGTGAATTGAAAAATTTCCCAAGTGCTCCCAATGAGCGGGCAAATTTGAGAACCAGCGATCGAGACCCTGAGTTCTCAGCCCCGTTTGCAGATGAGAATCACATGGGGCCTTTTAGAACTTTTCCTGCCAGGAGCCCCAACCCAAACCAGTGAAATGAAAACATCTGGCGGGAGGTCCCGGCTGTCTCCCTGCTTTCCTTCCTTCCTCCTTCCCTTCCTGCTTTCCTTCCTTCCTCCTTCCCTTCCTGCTTTCCTTCCTTCCTCCTTCCCTTCCTGCTTTCCTTCCTTCCTCCTTCCCTTCCTGCTTTCCTTCCTTCCTCCTTCCCTTCCTGCTTTCCTTTCTTCCTCCTTCCCTTCCTGCTTTTCTTCCTTCCTTATTTTCCAGATTCTTCAAAAGTTTAGCCAGTGTTGGAGATTACTAATCTGAATTTAGTGTACCCCTATTAAAGTAATTTCTGTTCCAACTTGACAGAGAGGGCAGGGGGTTCCCCGGTGGTGTGGTGACTAGGCTTTGGCACGCTCAACCCATGGCCTGGGTTCGACTCCCAGCCAGGGAACCACCTAAAACAAACAAACAAACACAAACAAAACTAAAAAACTAAAAACTTGACAGAGTGGGCAGAAGGGTGGATGTGAGCAGGAGGGAAGGGGTTGCCCCAGGTCATTATCAGCTGCTTCTTAATTACAAAGATAAAGAGAAGGAATGCAGGAAGGGGAATTTGCTTGTTAGGAGGACCATTAACAGGTGCCCTAAATCCAAGAGTAAGCCCGGGCCCATGGTCAGCTATTCTGAAATTGAAGGGGAAAAGGTCTCCCCTATTCACACCAGTGCGTAGCTTTGGCCCTTTTCAGAAGACTCCTGCAGAAAAGAAAGGGGAGGAGCTTACACCCAGAGATACAAAAGTTCCCCAGCAATGGAAGTGGGGGCTGCTTCCCGCTCCACCTCTTGGAGTGTACTTTTAACTTTTCTACAATAAACTTTAACTTTTCTATATTTTCACAAACTGTCTCTTGACTGAATTCTTTCCTTCGAGAGACAAAGGACCAAGGGAAAATCGCCGTTGCAGGGTAATACACTGATAAATCCCTTCTTGTTTTGGACAAAAGAGACTGGGGTAAAAACTAGAGGGGATTGGTCTGAATGATTTGGGTAGGGGTGTGGGCAGAGGAAATAAATCCATTTTCATGGTGGATCCCCTAGCAACAGGGCCAGACTTCTAAAAATCGCCCAGAGCAGCACTTCGCAGAACTAGCCCTGGACCTGTGGCATCAGCATCGCCTGGGAGCTTGTTGGCAATGCACGCTCTCAGGTCCTACCCTAAAAATTCTGAGGGTGGAGCTCTGGAATCTGTGTTTCAACAAGTCTTCCTGGTGATTTGACACAGGGTAAAGTTTGAGAATCACTGACCAGGAGAATAGCAGTGGGGAAGTCTTTGACCTTCCATTGCTGATGTTGATTCATCTCTTTATATATAGGTATTTCACTTACCTATGCTTACCCCACACTACTTCTCAAAGGGAAGACCATGGCAACAACAGCAGCAGCAATGCCAGGAGCTGCCTGATTTTAGGCCATGTGTGTCAGAGTGAGATGAGACAGCCAAACTTCCACTACCCCACACTGGGTATGAGCTTCCTTCCTGATCTTTTCGTTTAGCCTTAACACATGGGTTTTGTGTCCTTAACATGATGACAGGTAATCCCCAAATTCTGGTAGCCACATGCATTTAGTAGATACTCTGTGATGGCACTACCACCCCAATGTTATTGAAGTGTCTTGGGAGGCTCTTCAGGGCTCCTGTTTGCCCATCTTCTGTTTTTCATTTCCTCACCAGATGGGGTCACATACTCTCCAATTTTTATGCAAGCCACAACACATAAGCCTGCACAGCCAGAGAGCTGCAGGGAGGCCCGGATGGATTGAACTCATCGGTATTCTAGGTATTCTACCCGGAGCTGAAGCCAGAGCCTTCCTCTTAGCCTGGTGACCAGCAAATTAGAAAGCAGCGCATTATTTTGCTAAGAACCCTTTATCAAGGGTTAGCAAGACTCCCGGGCAGTGTGAGACCTCAAGGCCTATTTGAATGCAGTCAGACCACACACAAAATGTGTGTAGTGACGCCTTTAAAAAGAGTCATCCCTTTGCTGGTGTTCTCAGGAGGAGGGAAACCTACGTTTATGGAGCACACACTAATTCTCAGGATTTTACATACACAATTTTGCTTAATCCCCACAACAACATCGTGAAGTTAGTAGTATTATTCCTACTTACAGAAATACAAACACAGATGAAACTAAATCAGGAAGATTGAAGGATGTGCCTGAAACCCCACAGCCAATAAACTGAGGTTTAGCCTCTTACTGGTACCCTGTCCTGCCCATTTGGGGTGCCTTTGCCATCCACACCACACATAAATGCCAGCCCTGGCTTATTTCTACCACTGCATTACACTTCCTGAGATAAATGTTGAAAATGGATACAATTTTAAAAAGAAACCAGTGTGAATTGTGTGTGAGGTTTTACGAGTTGATTCCTAGGATGCTCTATACACATCAAGGCATGAGCAAGGAAGAATTTACGAAGGGGAACTTAGATATAATCGCACTAGGAATCACCTTTATTCCTAGGATCCTCTTGGATCCATTCTCCCTTGCTGTCCCACCATCCAACTTCCAACACCATCAAGGCCTTTCATCAAATCTCCAGCTGAGCTGGCTGGCACTAACACCACACCAACCTCCTTCCTGCCCTCCACCCCTGACTGCTCTACCCCTTCCAACCACACTCCATTCTAATTCCCACCTGCGTGTGAACACTCCACCCAAGAAGGGGAGGGTACCTGCTTCCCCACAGCCTAGCCAGTTTTGAACACTATATTCTTGTATAATAAAACCTTTGCCATTAAAATAGTAAAAATAAAAATCTCTATTTTAATTTGCATGTCCTTAATTGCTATTGCAGTTGAACAGATCCAAGTATATATGTGAGGTTTTTTTCTTTTCTTTGTGGATTGTGGTTTTGTGTTCTTTACACACCTTCTTTTTGGGAGTAATGTTGCTATATAGATTATCTATCAATATTAAGAGTTCTATATATTAGAACTCTTTATTTATTAAGGATATTATTAATCTTCTATCATAAATGAACAAATATTTTGTTGCAATTTGTTCTTTGACTTTGGTTGTTGTTCTTGCAGGAGTTTTATATGGGCAAATCTATGGTTTCTTCCTTCAGGGTCATTCTTAGAAAGACGTTCCCCACACTTAAACTGTTAAAAATATTTACCCATCTTTAAATCATCTTTATGTCTCATTTTTCACATTTAATTTGGTTGTAAAGTATGGAAAAGAACTCTAGAATTAATTTTCCCCCTTGTATGGATAGCCAGTTGTTCTAACAGTATTTATTGAGGAATACATACTTTCTCACTGACTTAAAGTACCACCTTTATCATATACTAAATTTCGGCATGACCTCTAGTTTCTTTCTACACTCCCTTGAGCTACCTATTCTTATGCAGTACCATACTGGTTTAATTTCTGCAATTTTATAATACGTTTTAAAGTCTGATAGAGCTCGTTCATTCCTTCTTTAGTAACACTTTTCAAATATTTCTTGACTACTATTGGACATTTATTCTTCTAATTTGGAAATTTGATTTTGGAATTATTTTGCCAAAGCTTACTGTTCTGGAAACACCTGGGTCCACCTCTCTTTGGCTCTTTTTTTCAATATTCAATAATCATTACCTGTGCCTATTGTTAGCCTGGCACTGTGCTGGGCACTGGAGATATAATACTAATTTGACCCAATCTTTGCCCTCAAGAGGTTTATACTCACACATAGCAAAAGAATATCAACAAACAGGCACATTAAGTCATGATATCTGCTGTGGGGGGGTGACTGCAAAGGGCAGCATACCCAGGAGGGTTTGATATACCTCCTGGGAGAGGAGGTGGGAGTGAAAATAGCGAGAGGTCATCAGTGCTTCCCCACTGGGCCTGGAAAGTAGACTCAAGAAATTGTCCATGATCACTATACACCTTTGGAATGCTAAGATTCCAAAGGTTAGATTTTAGGGACTTAAAACAAAAGTTTACATTCCACCTTAGCATTGTCCGGTGCAGTCTGCATCTCCAGTTTCTCTCACCCCATGCGAAAGCTTCCTCCCAGGTTATGTCCTACATGCTGGCAGGAGCACAGTGCCTGCCCCTATTCCATGGCTCTTTCTGTCTTTCAAAGCATTATTTGCTTATTGTATGAGTATATAACCTAAACCTCCACAGTCTGTGAGATGAACAACTATCATCATATCTGTTTGAAAGACATATAAATGGATGTTTGTAAAGTGAACCCATAAGGTGATTTGTGTAAATGGATGTTTAGAAATGCTAACACGTAAGTGATTTGTCCACAGTGTCCGTGAGAGAGCCAAGCCTAGAAAGGAAGTCACAGATTCCTGGGCCACTCCTCTTTCTATTAACTCCACCCGCTGTGGCCTACAGAGTAAGCCAGTCTTCTGTTTAAGGAGGTTCTAATGGTACCATTCAACCTATAAGAAAATATGTCTAAAACTCGCGTATATCTCTCCTCCCCTTCACCGTGACCTGCCTCTGTAATGAAATGGGGAACCCTCTTTCTTTCTGCTTCTGCATCTGAAACATAGAGCTGGGGAGAGGAGGAAAGAGGCTAGGACAAGAATGGGTGAGGATCTCGGTGGAGGCTGAGGACCTGGAGCAAAGGGGAAATGGGCCTCTCTGGGACTAGGGTTCGAGGAACTGCGGCTGCCAGGGTTTCTCACTAATGCATCTCCGAAGGCTCCCCTGCTGGCTCCCCAGTCACCCGAACCCACCTACGTCCTTTTCCACTTCTACCATTAGCAGCTTCCGAGCAGGATTTCTCTCTTCCTCTGAGAATTCAGACTCAGTATTTCAACTCCCTAGATACACCTTTTAAACACGCACACATATCCATAAGGGCCTTTTGGTTTTTTGTTTTGTTTTTCACTGCTACTACTACTATTATTTATTTTAAGGGTTTGTACTAGTACTAGCAGTGCAGAAAGTGGTAGGGATGGAATAAGCAAAGGGGCTTCACCCTGAACACCCCTCTTGTGCTCTTTCATGTAGATTCTAAAGAGAAGAAAAGACATTTTCCCCACCCTCAGTTTCTCTTTGGGAATATCTGCTACAGAAGATTAATCTGCAGCTCTTGTTCACTTGGGCATTTCAGTGCTGGAGCTGAGACTTAAAGAGACGGGAAGTTTGGGCTTAATGTGGGGAAATGGGCTAGAAGTTGCCAAGACTAATATAGGGGGTCAGTGGGGAGGGGGCTGAGAACAGCTGTGTAGGAGTATTCTTCCCTACCTTAGCCTCCAGACCTCATCCTGGATCAGCTGGAATGGGTAAAAAGACAGAGGAGCTAGGGATCTGGGTCAAAGAAAGGGCAAGAAAGAAGAGAAATCTCGAGTCAAACAACTGGGAGGGAATCCTACAGCAGACTCTTGGGGGTGAGGTGGCAGGTTTTGGCTTCTCAGGCACATGCGTGTGAGGCTGTGGTGGTGGGGAGGCGAAGTGAAGTGACCTAGGTAACGGAGCAGTCAGTCTTGGAAGGCCAATTGCAAAGCTCGCTTCTGCAACTAATGTGACTATCATCTGTCCCTCTATACCAGTGGAAGCACTAATAAATGTTACATGTTGAAACTGTTGGGCTAGCTTGTATATAAAAATCCCACATGCCAACTGACTGGACTACACGAACACATCTGTCAAAACGGGTCTCTTAAGCACAATTTAGGACGTTCCGAGGTAGCTTCATAACTATTTCAGCCTCCAGCTGGTATGAATTAACTCTCACAAGCCAGATCTATTCTAAGTCAAGGATTGGGCCAAATGTCTAAATAATTCAAGTCAGAAACACTCGTTTGACTTCATTATAGAGAGTATCAGTAGCGAGGTCTTTCCCCCACAAAAAAATTACGCTGTTGATTGACTCAGTGTTATATGTCACATTGCTAACATATGTTAATATGGTCAAAATGACAAAATACTTTTTGTATTATTATGGGCTAGAAAAGGACCATATTTTGCATTTTTACAAGATTCTGTTACTCCAATAACATTTATAATTTATAATGTACATTGACATGTATTAAAAGATTAGATCTCAGGTGCCAAGTGTATTTTCTTTTGAAAAGTCAGTGTGTGGGAACTCCTGAGATGGCCCTTTCAGAACTATTCTCCCTACCACGAAGGATGCTTGGAGGAGCAATCCGATCCTGCCCTTTGGGGGAGGCTTAGATGTAAACTTCATGTGCTTAGCCTCTGCACATATATTAACTCTAGGAAGGCAAAATTGGCTTCTTCCTTTTTCTTCATACTGATTTTCTTTGTTTCTGTTATTATTAATTTTTATTAAAATATTCAGAAAAGCAAGTATAAATAAATAATGAATGAACTGAATAACAAAATCAGGCCCTTCAAATGTCTCAACATGATTAAACAGTGGGAAGAGTCTAACAGAATGAAATGTAGTAGGCATGAACGCAAATCACAGTTAGGTCTCAGTAAACCAGAACTGGATGTGGGTAGAATTCAACGTATAAACAGGATGCATGAAGAGAGGAGTTTGGGTTCAGTTCACTGCTACCCAGTGGGCATCAGCAAGTCATCCAGGCTGTCCTAGTCTTATGCTGTGCTAGTACATGAATACAGTCCAAAACAGACCAAGAGATGTCCTTCCTCGACTCTGGTTCAGACACTAGGTTCAGATACAGATCTCCTTTAACAACAAATTGGAGTGGATCCAAACAGGGCATCCAGCCTGGTACACAAGACATAGTGCTGTCTGTAAAGGATGCCTAATGCAGTAACGGAACTGGATCAAAGGAGTGATGCCAGTTTGAGAAACCCATGAGTAAGTTCAGCCGTGGGAAGGAAGTGCTTAAGGGAGCCATTCAGTATGAAGGGAATATAACTTTGGTTACCAAATATTTGAGGATCTATCATATGAAAAAGAGATTAAATCTGTTTGAAATGAGAGAACCAATAAGGGAACTTTACTGGAAGACAAAGTTCAGTTCAATGGAAGGGGGAAAAGTTGCTCTTTGTTACCTATTAGCAGACCCATTCTCAGTGGAAGCGATACTACCCTTGAGAGGGCGAAACTTGATTATTAGGGTTGTGGGGGGATGATGATATTAAGAACCCAACAAAATCTTATTCCTTAGTATTTAATTTCTCATGTCACACTTTGTTAGGTATCACATGAGCCCCACTGTCACTGACATGAAAGACACGCAAATATATGAAAGATCATTGCTACCAAACTATGGCGCACAGATGGCTGCAGTTGGAGAACTCCCTTGGTTGATTGCTCCACCTCAGTTATACGCTGGCAACTGGCCTGCATGTGCCATTGGCTGCCTTGACGATGTTGTCCATGCTTGGTCCTCAGTGCTCTGTGTGCTACTTGAGCTTTGAGAATTAAATAAAAATGGCTTATATTTTACTGCTTAATTCTATGGAAGTTATTCAACCCATCATTACCTATGTCAAGTGCTGAAAAGAAAAAGTGTCAACAATATTTGAATAAATATCTAGCATCTAATTAAAAGCCATTTTTTCCACATCAAGCAAAAGTTAAATGTTAATATTTAAGGAAATATTTTTATTTCAGTTGTTTTACTTTTGCTGAAGAAAATGTTTTGAATAATTTTTTAAAAATTGATTACATTGCATCTAAATTTACATCTAAAATTGTTAACATGTACATATATTTGGGAACATTATAATTCATAAGTAAATAAATTATATTAAAAGCTACTCAGCAAATACAATTATAAAGATAAGTTAAATGTTAATAGCTTTGACTTTCAATTTAATTAAAGTTTTAACTTAAAGTTCTATTTTGTTGTTCTTAACCCTTCATTGGATACTTACTTTTCTATATATACAGCACAGATGTACATACAATATACAAACAGATATACAGTATATCTGTGGTATGAAAATTTCATGAGGATGATTAGGCAAAAAAAAATGTCTAAGAATACTCTTTAGAGGAATAGTAATTTTTTTTTAAATTGAGGAACTCTGAATTAAAACCATCTAGTTATTCTGGCATAAAAACATTTTGCTATTAATATTTGTCAGGATGAATCCCAGCCAAAATTTGAAAATAAGAATGGGTTTATTCATATTTTCTTCTCGTCCTCATGTCCTCTTAGGTTTCTTTTCCACTTCAAGTTGCACGTGTTCTAGTAACAGAATCATTTTTTTCTTCTTTTGGGGGCCACAGTCCCATTCCAAAACTTCAGGGGTGGTAGGTGACCCAGGCCTGGCTTGCAGTGGACATGTCACTTGAGCCAGGACAATCAGTTAATCCTGGGACTTTAGCTGAAACTGAGAAGGGGGATCTTTTTCTGCAGGGGTTACATTTGTCAGGTTGTGAGCTGGAAGCTGCTGGAGTCTCTCCTTGCCATAACTAGGGAAAGCCTAGCAGAGAATAAAGCCAACCCAGCAGAAAGCAGAGCCAGAGAGCCAAAGGAGAGAGACAGTATTCAGTTTGTCATTGAGAACTAGTCATCTGAAGCTCTCTGAGCCCCTGGCACTCCTGGTGTGCTTTGTGGCACAAGCCAACAGGGGATGTGTCTGTTGTCACTGAAAACCAGAAGGGTTTTCACTTGTAAACCTCCCTGGGCCCATTCCTCCATTCTGTCCATGACTGCTTGTCCATAGACCAGGAACCCTTCTTCAGTTCCTCATCCAAATCTGCTTTTCCCACCTGGGGTCTTTGACCTCATCATGCTCCTTTTCAAACGGCGTTCATTTACAGGGAAGATGTTACAATTCTTACTGAGCACTGTTTTAAATCTGAGACACTAATCCTGTGGCAGTTGTGTATCCAGATTTTGGGGGAGTGCGGAGTAGTATGAAGTATTTCATCTAAACTAATTACATAGAAGAAAGGGGTTTTGTTTTGGTTTTGAATAGTACATATTTTTGGTACTAATTATCATAAAGCAACTTTGTTATATTCCAAATTTCTTACAAAATTTTAGCATAGAATATTACCTTTGTAACTAATAATCTCTAGAGCTGTCATGCTTTGTATTACTAAACTAGTTATTTAGTTCATACCTAAACTATAGCTATCAGCTAAACACGACTGAAGGCTCTTAAAGAGATCAACTTCACCCACTTCAGGAATCTCCATTAATTAAATTAATAGACCAAGTCCATTAAGAACAGCTTTGGATTGTGCCAAACCTCTGAGAATATCCTCTACCCACCCTACCCTGCTCACTCCAGCATCAGCACTATACTCTGTTTCCACGTTTAACAACCTTGTTTAACTCTTTTCAGGACACCCCCAATCATTTTACAGTGAAACTCAAGGTCCTCAGCATTGCTTTCATGGTCTCTTATACTTGCTCCTTTTCTTTTGCAGCTTTGTCTCCTGCCACTTATCTTCAAGCACAACTTCAGGAATTCTGTCATCCATATACCTTCTTCACAATTTTTGGCATACCAAAGTACCAAATGAATTAGCTGCTTAATATTTTTAAAACAGATCAATTTTAATTATTCAAATAAATGATTTTAAAAAGAAAACTTAGTATTGCTACCAAAAAATATCAAATTACTTTCAATTGCCATAAAGTGAAGATGTGTTTAATTCTACCTACACAACACTGTCAGTTGAAGCTCTGAGTTTAAACCTACACTTAAAAGGAGATGAGTAAATGTTTCAAAGGTGTTACACCCTGGAACAAAAAGGACTTTCTCCTCACAAAAGAAGATGTGAAAAAGAAATGGAAAGAGCATAATTCTATCACTATGTAATCACTCATCTGAACTTATAGCACCTGAATCTAAGTATCAAGTGTGATGCGTCCTACGTTTTGGGAAATACAGCCTTTTCAAACTGCTTGTAGTTTCATGCCTTCTTATTCTTCCATGCCAAAAATGCTCTCTTTTCCTTCTCACATGGTTGCTTTCTCTAGCCCATCAAGACCCAGGGAAAACTTTCCTGATGTGCTCTTTCATGTGAAGTGTAATGCCCCCTTTTTAAGCTTCCTCAGCATCCTGTCTGCCTGTATCAGAGCACATAACACTATATTGCAATTAGCAGTTTGTCTGTCTCCTCCACTAACTAAACTGAGAACATTTTTAGGGGAGGGCTAAGTCTTTCATCACTAAAACCTCAGTCCTGTACAATTCTTAGTCACTCGATATATGTTTATTGCTATACACATGCATAAATAAATAAATGCACGATCAATCAATTCATAGAAGTATATTAAGACAAGTTCTTAAATTTTGGTGAGAATTACCTGGAAAAACTTGGTAAAAATAAAGAGACCTAGGCCCAGCCCAACCTGCTTCAGTGAGCCTAGGACTCTATATGCTTTATTAACTCTCCAGGTGATTGTGACACACACCAAAAGTTTGAGAACATTTTCAGGTGAGAAAACAGGTTCAGAGAGGTTAATTTGTCCAAAGACTGATGTGGAAATGGAACTGGGATAATGTGCCACTGTTTCTAAGGGCTTTTAATTTGGTCTTTATACTGTGCATGAAAAGGCTACTTATCATGAACTCATTTACTTGAATCAAAAGTGAAAGATGAAGTCTGAAAATTAGCCACCAGACTTAAAAGCACAAATTACATGTTATAATTTAACATGAATTTAATGCAAATGTCATTCTTTTCATGAATTCAGCAGGTCTGAGCTCAAAACAAACATTATGCTGAAAAAAAATGAGGGGTACAACACTTATATTTTGAATTGTGTAAAATTATTGGAGACTAAAAACTTACTCTCTACCACTTGATTTATATTTTATAGCAAAAATATCTGTTATTCTACAGGCAGTACTCAAGATTAGAGACTAATTAGAAAAGCAGATGCTACAGCCTAGACCCTAGCACTACTTTAGATTTTGATTTGACAATGTGATTTTTGCAAATGAATCAGAATAAAACCCTATGACAATGAAGAATCTGGAATATCCTACCTACCATTTCAATACTGTACTGGGTTTAACCCTTTCACTTCATTAATTGACTTCAAGTACCTTTTTTATCAAAATGTGTTAAAAAACCACAAAAGATAAAAAGTTGTTATTTTGACTATTTTATGCATTTAATAATAATATTTTGAGCTGCTTTGTATGTAAGTGACATCATTCTTTTTGTTTTGTTTTGTTTTGTTTTGTATGTGGATAGTTCCCTGGCCAGGAATGGAACCTAGGCTGCAGTGCTGACAGCGTCAGCGATGAAGACTTAAGCCACTACGCCACCAGGGAACTCCCCTTATTTTCAATTTTTGTTATGTGGTAACAGATTTACCATTATATTGAAATTCAGGAAAAAGTACTCAAAACATATTAAATGGCATCAATTAGATGTTTCTTTTTTTTTCTTTTTTTTAATAATTTTCGATTAGAGACTTATTGGGGTGACATTGGTTAGCAAGAATTACATAGGTTCCAGGTGTATAATTCTACAATGTATTGTCAACTTGTTGTATTCTAAGTTCACCACCCAGTGCATCAATTAGATTTAAGTATAGATAAATGAAAATGTAATGGCATTGATGACATAAAAAATTTATTACAATATGGCACACAAAACATATTTATTGTTGATAGTGCAAACTACAGGAAAACATATTTAAAAATCTTGTAAATGGAGATAAGTCCTTGAAACAGTTTCACACTGAATGACAATTTTACAATAATTACAGTATTTTTAAGTAAATACAGTTAAATGGTACATTTTATTAAAATAAATGATTATGTTAAAGTACAAAAATTTCCTATTGTTATTCATTCTTGAAAAACACAAAAATAAAGAAAAATTTACCTCTGTTTTTTTGAGCTCGTGGGGTAAACTTGAATGCCGCAGTCAGCACATGGAAATATTCATTCAGATACATCCAAAAGTTTCAGCAGAAGTGTAAATAGAATCCTCTAAAATGTAATGATCCACTTTATATTATTAATTTACATTATATAATCTTTATGGAGAGAGGCTTCAACAACCTGTTTGTACTGAGCTAGGACTAGAGTCCAATTTAAAACTTTTCTGAAAAAAATGAAATAAAATCATAGATACAGATAATAGAATGGTGGTTACCAGAGGGGTTGGGAGGTAGGGGAGACCAAGGCATATTAGAGGGATGAGGGTTAGAATTTTCATGCCCATCACCACTCCCATCCTCAAACCTCCAGGGAGTAGAGGGCCTAGAGCAAGCTTGTCCAACCCGCGGGCCGGCCCGCACAGCCCAGGATGGCTTTGAATGCAGCCCAATGCAAATTCATAAACTTTATTAAAACATTATGAAGATTACATACAGACTTTTTTTTTTTTAGCTCATCAGCTTTCTTTAATGTTAGTGTATTTTATGTGTGACCCTAGACGATTCTTCTTCTTCTAGTGTGGCCCAGGGAAACTAAAAGATCGGACACCCTTGGACTAGAGGTTGAGTTCAGTCACCAGTGACCAACAATTTACTTAATCTTGCCTTTGTGAAACCTCCAAAACCCCTAAACAATAAGGTTTGGAGAGCTTGCAAGTTGATGAACACATCAAGGTGCTAGGAAGGTAACACAGCCAAGACAGGGCATAGAGACTCCGGAAATCCTCCCCCATACCTTGTCCAGTGCATTTCTTCTATTTGGCTCTTTCTGAGTTGTATGCTTTATAATAAACCAGCAAAGATGTATTTTCCTGAGTCCTGTGAGCCATTCTAGCAAATTACTAAACCTGAAGAAGGGGGCATGGGAACCCCCAATTTATAGTCCATTGGACAGAAGTAAGGGTGGCCCAGGACTCAGGACTGGCATCTGAAGTGGGAGCAGTCTGTGGGATGCAGCCACTTTAACATGTGGGATCTAATACTAATTCTAGGTAGATAGTCTCATCATTGAATTGAGTTACCAGACACCCAGTTGGTGTCCAGAGAATTGGCTGCTGGTGTGAGGAAGAAAAAATACTCAAGTGGGTATCTTTTGCCATCCCTGAGCTAAGATAGTCATTTAGTAACTATTTTTTGGAGTAAAAAAATCTTTTCAATTATTTTTTAAAATACTGGTATATATAAATATTAGCAGAAGCTGAATTAGCACTAACAAAATAAGCAGAAGCAGATGAAGGCATCAAAAATCAGAATATTCTTTTCTTACTACTCCTAACAAAACTTTCATGGTTTTCAACATGATGCAAGTCTTAGAAGTTAAAAAAGAACAATAGAGAAAAGTGGGAACCAAGGAAAATAAAAAATATCATGGAATATTTCCTGAAAAGAGATGTATAAAAGGTGAATCAGATGACACGTTACTTACATGGAATCTTGTGTTTATGGTAATATTCAGAAAGCATCATCACATGACTAAGAAGTTTCAAATGTCCCCAAATATAACATAAAGGGGGAAAATTGTTCCTGAATAAAGATATAGTTTCAAAAAGGGGAGTATTTCGATATACTTTGTGATATTTCTACGGCACTGAATAGTGTTGGCACTGTCATTTTGACCTTTATCATCAGGACAGTGACCTACACAGCTTAACAGTACAAAGACACTTTTCTGTGCTAACCTCAACTTATTTAGTAACAGAAACATTATTTTTTTTTTAGAAAATAACTGTTAAAACTGTCTTTAAAATGTCCTCACAACTTATTTTATTGGAGACATAAGTTTAAACAAATTTATACGTGTAAACTATTCAAAAACAAAGATTAATATTAGAAATCTGCACCTACACGTTTTCTTGCTACATAAATTGTATTTTCTCTAAGATTTAGGACTCACTTTTGAATATGCAAAGGGTTTTCATACCACAAAAAGGCCGATTAGATAGCATTTTGATTTAAATGGCCATTTTTAATATCGGTCGTTTTATGTTAAGATTGTCTTAAAGCTTGTTCTAGAGTTTATAAAATTTTAAACTCACACCTTAAGTTTAGCCTCTCCAAACATACCGGGGACAAATTCTCCTTTGATTGAATTCAGTTAAGAAAGGTAAAGTCTGTCCAACTATGAATCGCTAGTTGCCAAATCAATGCCAATCTATTATTAAGGAGTCTACTTTTAGTTTGTTAAATATACAAGAGAAGGTAATCACGTACACAGGTCTGAGGTGGTTAGGCACCTGTTAAACTTGCAAATTACCCGGTCCCATCACCAGTCCTACTGAATCGCTTTTTGAGGGGTAGGGTTGGGGGGTGCATTCTGAACACGCTCCCCAGAAATTCCGAACCATGGTCCCGCAACCTACGAAATGACCTAAACTTGGAAAGCAGAATTAGCTTCATTGATTTTGATAAAACGTTTTGGTTACGGGCTCATTTGGGCCGAAGGGGAAGTTCTAAACTATTCGCTCCAATTTACATCATTCAGCGAACCGAGAGCGGCTAAAGAGGTGAGCACACGCTGGGCGCCGCAAACACTTCCGCAAACGTGAACTGGCCCTTTCTTCTGAGGGTAAGTAACTTGGGGCTGAGGGCTGATTGAGAAAGAGCCGACTTATTCAACCCTAACTATAAAGAACCTTGCTCTGACCCCTCAATGGCCTTCCGCAGGGTTCCTCGCAGTGCCTCCAGCCCAGGGTCTCTGTTACGGTCTCCACTCGGCCAATGGCAGATAAGGAGAGGTCCTCCCCGCGCGACCGTCACAACCCCTGGGTCCTGAGGCTGCGCTTGCGCAGCAAAGCGCTGAGCTCGTGCCCAAGTCCGTTTCCTGCCTTTTAGAGGAAGTGCCGTTACGTCATTTCCGACCTCCCTTTAGCTGCCATCTTGCGTCCCCGCGTGTGTGCGTTTATTCTCAGCTGGTCTGCTCAAGACCCCCTGAGCGCCAACCCTAGTCCCCCGCGCGGCCCCGTTTCCTCTCCAACAAGGTATAAAAAGGCTGTGGACGTCGGCGTGGGAGGAGGACGGGAACGGGGGCGGGAAGTGCCCGGAAGGAGCGAGACAGGGAGGGACAGGGCTGAGGAGAGGAAGGCGATGCGACGGACAGGCGCACCCACTCAGGCTGACTCTCGGGGTCGAGGTCGAGCCAGGGGCGGCTGCCCAGGGGGCGAGGCGACGCCGTCTCTTCCTCCACCTCTCGGCGGAACCCTAGGACAGGAGCCTCAGGTACCGCGAGGCTTGCGGAGAGTGGCCGGGCCGGGCAGGCCAGGCCCTGGCCAGGCCGAGGTCGAGGCCGAGGCCGGGTCGGGGCCGGGTCGGGGGTGGCGGGTGCTGATCAGGCGTGGGTTAGAGCCCTTTTTACGGGCCTGTAAAGCTGGGGGTGTTGTGGGGGACGGGTAGGAAGGTGGGTACTCGTTGGGCTCCCTCGAAACCGAAATCGGGAGCTTTGAGGGGTGGATTTGGGATTCAGGCCTCGGCCTGTGTAGGTCACTTATTCCGCTGGTGCCTTGGGAAATATCGAGCGTTGAATGCTAGAGTGAACTAGACCGTCCCTCGCTGAGGGTTTCTTGTTTTTGTAGATGAAAGAAACTATCATGAACCAAGAGAAACTCGCCAAACTGCAGGCACAAGTGCGCATTGGTGGGAAAGTAAGTTTTAATAGTTTTCTTTTTTTAAGTTTCATGGTTTTGGTTTTTTTATTTTGCATTTCTAATGATGATGGTTTTGTCTATAGATGGCATTTCACAGAGCTAGCAAATTGGGAAAGGCAGGCTAAATTAGATGTACTACATAGTGTATCAGCGAATCATGCAGGTTGTGTACTCAAGAGCAAGCGAAGCGAGAAGAAAAGAGCACTTCAACTACAAACGTCGCTTTTCTGTAAACGTATCTTTACAGTATTGCGGTGTTTTAAGTAGAGCAAAATGTTTCCTAATGTAAGAAAATGTGTTATTTCAGTTAGATCATCGTTTTGGCTATCTTATCTCTGACTTGTTTTGGTCTAAATTGTATACAATCTCTTGCTTTCTTTTTCCCTCTTCTTCCTAATAGCTAAGCTGTGAGTTTAAGTGTCACCTGTGTTTTCAACTATAGTTTGAGGTTCTGGATAATTGTACTTAATAGTTAAAAGTTCCTGTCTCTTATAAATAAAGGCTGTTCTCTAATTCTTTCTTAGCTAATTGCGATCCAGTACAGTAGTTGTGTATTTTCTAGGATATTTGAAGATCTTTCTTATAGTTACATTTTGGAATTTAAGAGCAGTAAGTATGAATTTGAAAATACTACCTAAGTGTAAATTTTTCCATTTTTACGTTGCAATTACACCAGAACTGAGGAAATTAAAGTGATTGGTCACTTTTTGGTTAATTAGTTTTCCTTGAGCCCTTTCAAGGGGATTCTTTTTTTGAACTTTAATTTTAGATTGTTCTCTAATTTACTTAAATCAGAAGTCCAGTCTAGACAGAGATCTGCCTAGTTGTATTTTGCATTGTTAGCACATTCCTAGTATTTTTACAAGGTGTGGTATATAGCCTGTTGAATAGAGCATGTCTTAACTTGATAAAACTTGTAAGGTATTTACTTGTGTGGTAAAAGCTTTCATATTACAAATTTATTACCTATTAGTTTTTCCTAACTAGTCATTTACCTTCAAGTAGAATCTACTGTGAAATAGCCAAAAGTTGCACTTAGACTAAAAAAAAAAAAGTACATCTGTTAATTACTGAACTTTGCCAGCAGTGAATTTGTCCTCATCCTTTTTCTTTTCTGAAACTAGAAGACTTCAGGCTGCATCTACCTATTAACAACAGTATGAGTTTCTTGTCCTCTTTAGCGATTATTAGTTAGAGAAACTCATATTCTTTGTAGGTCAGTGTTTGGATGCTCATATACTGGTGGTTTTTCAGAATTAGTAATTTGAATAATGTGCTTGTTTGCCATTTTTTTTATTGTTACTTTGATCATTAGTCTTTAACTTATGAGAGAGATCATTCTAGGGTAAAGGAAAGTCAGAGTTTTCTAGGATTCTTAAGGCTGATGCAGGATTAAAGTTGTTTACTAGTTAATAGTGGAAGTATTTCTGTTGTCATTGTAATAGGGAAACATTTCTTCACCTTTTAAGTAACTTTATGGATACAGATTAGGTGAGTTAGGTTTACCTTAGAGAAAACAAGTATAGAATCTTGTGGTTTTTTAGAATGTCATTTAGAGGATTCTCTGGAAACCAGGTATAACCACTTAAAGTTGATTATTACTCTTAGAGGTTTAGGGGTGTTGGTAACCAGCCTTTTCTGTAGATATTAGTATTTTCTTCAGTTAATCTGATTTATTTAAGCCTTTACTATGCTGGATCCTGAGAATACAAATTTTAAAGTACAAAATTTAAAGTATGGCATTGGTTAGTGGCTTAAAGGCCAGTAGGGAAGATAAACATTGAAAAATTTTTTCCACAGTGTAATGTACATAGCGCAATAGAAGCATTTTCAAAATACAGAGATGGGAATGATTTGGCTTAGTTGGGAGTTAATTGATTGCAGTTTAGGGAAAGCATAGCAGAGATAATGATTTGAACAGGACTTTAAAGGATAATAGGTATTGGTATGGAGGTTGGAGGGACAGTGAGGTAGATGGTGATTGACTTCCCATGAAGAGCCTTATGTACAATGTAAAGGGCTTAGCCTACATGAGAGAGTCTATGAAAGTGATTAAAAGAGTTTTAAGCAAAATATGGGTAGATTTGCCTAGATGTTTATAGAATATTTTTGAGAAGGGGGATATTGGAGACTTGGCATATATGTACAAGAGACCACAAGTTTTCCTGAAGCCTATATTCATTCATTCATTCAAGTTACTGAGTACCTTCATTGAGTCAGATTCTATTGTAGATACTGGATTTTATAGGAATAAACAGAATAGAAGTACTCAAGGAGTTACATTCTAGCGAGGGGAGACACAATAAAATATACTTATTTCTATAAGTAATATAATGTTAGAAATGAACTTGGAAAGTGATGTGTGTATTGGAATTAATGAGTGTGTGACTTGCTACTTTGCATTGAGTAGTTGGGAAAGGCTACTTTTGATACAGTGACATAAGATCAAATATCTGTAGTGAGGGAGGAAGCCATGAAGTGCTGGAGGAAGAGAGTAATAGTATGTGCAAAGGTTCCCATTTGGTCTGCCTAAGGAAAAGCTAGGTTTATCGGCTGAAGATGAGTACCTGTGTGTGATGGAAGATGTGGTCAAGAGCAGCATAGTAGAGGCAGGACAGATCATGGTTAAGATAAGAATTTCAGATTTTACTTTGGGTATTATAGAAGTTTATATATAAACATCTGATTAAGTTAGACACTTATCTTGCCTGTTAATATTAATGAATGTTGGTTTTTCTTTAATGTAAAAAAAAGTATTTCTGGACATGGAGCTTCTAAATGAGGCTTAATTTAGGTTGACACATGCCACTTTGATCACTTTAGAGCAGATAATGTAAAAAGTAGGACTTTGAAATAATTGTTTGTTTATGACAGAACTAGAATTTTAGAAATTAAGGATTTGTAGATAATTTCTTTCCTTTCCCTCTTTTGGCTTCCATCATTCTACCCTGCCTAGTCACTGCATGAAAGTTTGTGATCATGGTTATTTTCTTACATAGATCCAAAGATCAGAAAGGAATTAGAAACTGTTTCCATTTGAAAATGCTTGTTGTTATGGTATAAATGTGTGCTGTTTTCTTTCCTTTTTTCCCTACTTCAGGGAACTGCTCGCAGAAAGAAGAAGGTGGTTCATAGAACAGCTACAGCAGATGATAAAAAACTTCAGTTCTCCTTAAAGAAGTTAGGGGTAAACAATATTTCTGGTATTGAAGAGGTAAGTGTCAAATTTTATTTCTTTATGCAAGATTTGGCTGAAAAAAGCTTTAATGTGCATGCATTAAATTATTACTTGTTTTTTCTCTACAGTGCTTCCAACAGAATAGTTCATATCCCTCTAAAATATGTTCCTACTCTTATTAACCCCTTTCCTGTTTAGAAACAAAAAGTACAGATTGCTGTTATGTTCATTTAATTTTATGTAAACATGGTTTTCAATGTAAGAGTAAAATATAAAAACTGTTATTTCTAAACAGAACTTGTCTCTAATCCTAATGTAGCAGAAAAGTATATGATGATCAGTATTTAATATTTTTTTGTGTGGTAAATTTCAAAACACAGAACTTTGGGAGTAAGGTTAGGACTTTAATCCACAAGTTATTTTGGATTAACTCTACAGTTACAAGCACGCCGGCGTGTATTCTCGGGGCAAATGAAAATGGGTTAATGAATATTGGGGAGATTGCTGAGTGTGAATGCTATTACATGGTACTTTCCATTCTACCCATGCTTCACAGTGAAATACTAGATTAGTTAGCCAGACTTCAGTTGCTGCTTAATATTTGGTTTTAAAGCGATTTTAGTAGGCGTTGCTAATTAAAAATCTTTTTCTTTATAGGTGAATATGTTCACAAACCAAGGAACAGTGATCCACTTTAACAATCCTAAAGTTCAGGCATCTCTGGCAGCAAACACTTTCACCATTACAGGCCATGCTGAGACAAAGCAGCTGACAGAAATGCTACCCAGCATCTTAAACCAGCTTGGTGCAGACAGTCTGACTAGTTTACGGAGACTGGCTGAAGCTCTGCCAAA